>RJWT010002167.1:0-42488 GCA_004365215.1 Cuniculus paca
CTCGTCTCTGCCCAGCCATCAACCCACACCCTCCAAAATAAACTCATACCATCTTCTTTAAAATTACTTTTTGTGGAAGCCAAAACCTCAGTGTTGCTCTCCATAGCATTCTGTTCGAGGTTGGTGTTATATCTGATTTCTTTAGTGTCTTATCCTTCAGTGGCCTTTTCGGCTGGGTCTGCTTCCTCCACTCGCTGTTGCTCTAGTATTTCCAGTCAATGTGTCTTCCTCCTCTGATTCTACCTCATTGTGATACAACTGGAAATTCTTTCATGGGATCTATGACATTCGATTGATCAATAAATCTATGTATGGGCACAGGGCTTAGTAACATGGTAGACACTATCACGTGGGGTCCTAAAGAAAGTGTCTGCCACTAATGAGCTAGAAGGAAGGCTAAGGAGAATAGAATAAGCATCATTCCCTCAAAAAGCATTTAACTGAATTGGCAGCATATTGTACAATGTGGCATTTGATCGTTACATTTATTAACATTCGTAGAAAAAATGACAATTGGCCTTATTTAAAAGGAATTTGAGGTGACTTACAAATGTGTACTCATCATGGCAACTTAAGGCATTAAATAAGAATACTGAAGAAAAGAGATGAGTGTAAGACTGCTAAAAAACAGTCATGCCACCAACAGAACGCTTCACTGAGATGTTCCAAATTCCTGTATTTTTAAGCAGGCAGAACAATCAAATTTATGAATATTTTTGAGAATATTTGATGAAAAGTTAAATGTCATTAATGAATCTCTTAATGTCAACACAAGCTTAACATCCACTACCAGGGACAACAGAGCCAAAGGCAGCAGAGAAGAGAGAGGAGAATTAAAACATCCTAGCTATAATTTCCTTTAGGTATGGGGCGAGGCTATCCATGGAGATGTCAACTTTATTAGGGGAACACCATATTCTTTTAGAAGAATGTTTATTGTGGAGATTACCTGTTTACAGTCACACAACCATAGTTCCTGCATGGTCACTGCGGCTCCTCCATTTTTCTTTTAGTTAGTGACAAAATTGAAGGGAAAGAGGTCTGTCGGGGCTCTGTGCTTCCCCTAACTTCGGTCTGTGTGTCTCTCTGCAGTATTTCCGTGGAAGCCTCTGCCAGAACCACCAGATGTACTGCCTCAACTACTCGGCTGCTCTGTTTTATCTGGAGACCCTGAGGCAGAGAGATGACTTTGGCATTTACTTAAAAGTAAAGTACCAGTTTACTCTCTTTTGTAGTTTTCCTAACACTTTTCTGGGCACAACAGATACTGGAATTATTAGGCCCAAATTAAACGGGAAAAAAGAAAATTAATGATTGCTAATACGTTATAAACTATAACTCTGTTTTCCTCCTAAATACATCCTCCACTCCCAACAGGAATTTCGATTGGTGCATATCTGGAAGCATAATATCAAGTAATAGCCCTCTGGAAATTTTGGCTATGAGTTTAAAATGTTTGATTTGTGCATTGGTTTAATCATAGCGACTGGCAAATTGTAAGGCAAAAACTACTGTAAGAATGTAAGCTTTATTTGGGACTAGAAGTTTGGCTGTTGTAGGATTTGGTTCAAAACCTATTGCATTAAAACCAGGCGTGCCATCTTTATTGTAGTCTGTGTGAATGGCGCCCCCTGGAGTTCATGGGACACAATGTAGGCGGTGCCCCTGAATTGTGCAACATGAGGCTCAGGGCCCCAAAAGCGCGAGAACATGGAATTTCTGCTGGGGTCTTTCATATTTGCAAATAAGCAAAACAGTTAGCATTTTTCCTTGATTTTTTCAACTCCTTTGACTTGCCCTCCCTCTGCACATTTGTTTAGTGTGAACTGTATCATTTCAGTACTGTGCCAGAGTCCTTTTGAATGACCCAGGGAAAATGGCCCAAGCCTTCCCAGAAACCCAGCTCTTCCCTGCATTTCCAGAAGCCCCTGCCAGAGCTTCTCCTTCGAGACTTGAAAGCAAAGTCTCATTGGTTCCCAGTGATTCAACTGGGACTCCAGAGGCCTTTGCTGGAGGCTTGATGTGCCAGGAAGCCCAGGTGGGTGTGGCGGGGATAAGCAAAGAGGAATGTTAGGAAAGAGGCCAGGCCCTATTTCTGTAGCTTGAGCCTCCCAAAGTTCTTCTTGTTACTCACACTGAATCCAGAAAGCTCATGAGATTTCCAAATACACAGAATAATCGCACAGCAAATGTTTTCCCTGGAAGCTGAGAGGTAAGAGTCTTAGCTAAGCCCCCAAACTGGAAAGAATAGGGTCCATTTCTCTCCCATCCAAGCTAAGAGGAAGATTAATGTAAGGAGGTCCAGCCATCCTTTTCAAACAACTGTGGAAAATCCTACTGGAAATAGGCTGACATAGAAGGGTGGTTATAGCCATATATGAAACATGCATACTGTCCAAAGGACTTGCGACAAAGGATGCAAGGCTGTAGGCACAACAGCATGATACCCCTGATGTTCTTATAATGCACAGCGATTTACAGCGATTTACATTCTTAGCACAAACCTATGAAGTTGATTACATTGTTTCCACATGTCCCTGAAGCTCAGAAAGGTTATGTGACATCTGCCAGGCCACATGGCCAATAAGTGGCAAATACAGAGCCAAATAAAGGTCTCTAGGCGAAGATAGATGTGTTTAACCCTATTTAAACATTACACCATGTGTACACATGTATTGAAAAATCACGTGGTACCCCATAAATATGTAGAGTTCTATGCATCAGTTAAAATTAATTTTAAAAAAATTTTAAGGCCGGTACTCTTCACAGCAGTACTGTTTCCAGCTCCTCAGAGCTACCTCCCATTGCCAGGCAATTGTTGGACTCACGAAGCAAAGGGGAGAGACTTTGGGGGAGTCAACTGGCAATCCGCCTTCCACATCCCCACTGCACAGAACAAAAGCATCTTCACACACACTAAGTGACTGGATGTTAAGTCCTTCCAGTGGGCCAGGCACTGTGCTCCAGGTTGGACACCTGTGATCTCTTTGTCTACATAAAAACTCTGTGAACCAATATTATCCCCATTTTTCAGGCTCCTAGACAAATTAAGTCACTCGCTGTAATATGGTTGCTCTGAGGCATAGGGACCTGTCTGAAGGTGATGTTGATTCTCCATCTATACCTTGCTATAAATACCTTTCTTAGAGAGTTTAAACCATGTCAAATTCTGGGCAGCCGAACATGGGACTTTTAATACACTGGAATGAATTTTCCCTCCATACTGTGGGAAGCTGGGTGTTATGAATGGACAGAAAATGCCCTGGTGAATCTTGCTGGAAGAAAGATTCTTCCCTCCACTTTACAATCAATTAGAAGGATATAGAGGGAGAGACTTGGGATTTTGTACCAGGACTCTTAGTGCAGCTCAACTAACAATAGCGAAGAATGCTAGAACTTTCGGACTTGATATTTGAGATGTCCCAGACACTGTCCTATGAACTTGGTGGGGGTTATGTCATTAAGACTTCTCATCAATACAGTAGAGTCATCACTCTTATTATCTACATTTGACAGATAAGGTTTGAAGAGGTTAAGTAAATTTCCCAAGGTTCCAAGGATATTGGCCGCCTCAGTCAAATGTTGTGTCCCACCAAGACAGATTTATTAGCAGAACACTTTTATTTGTGCCCTTAACTCCCTTCACTGTTCCCTTAAACACACTGGATATTTATTATAAAACAAAAGTAGCCTTCATTGATCTAGATCTATCACTGAAAAGGCCTTTTATGTCCAATCTTTCTTGTTAGAGTTGTTCTTTGATTTCTCTAATGGATCTGAAAAATGAAGCCAATAGAGAGATGAAAGAAAAACTTATGACTTTGCTTTGGTAGTTGTCAATCAAATTTTTTTCCAGTCTTTTGCGGCTTCCAAAGCACTGAACTCTTCTGACATCCTTCCCTGAATCCTTATGTAAATTATTTACGACTGATGCATTTTGCATGATTGATATCTCAAGAATTTGGGTATTTTTAATGTCACCCTGACTACCAGTGAGTGGTAGAAGTCAGAGCTCTTCCTCCCACTTGTCAATTTGGGGAAGTGGCCTGGGGCTGTGTGCTTTGAGGGGATCCCTAACTGCTGTTGAGAAATCAGTTACTGAAGCTCCCCAGTCACCCAAGAGGACCCGCAGTTATCACTTGAATGCTGCTGAGGTGGCCTAGAAATCAGCCACTAAAGCCATCAACCTCTCCAGTCTCACTTCTTTCCACCTTCACCCTCCAGCCTTTCCCCAGCTCTAGCTCCCACTCCCTTTTCCATCAATTCCAACCTCAGCGAGAACCACAGCCATGAAGATGGATGGGAACTTGGAGGTCATCTAGGGCCCACCACCACTTCACTGCAGAGGAGTCTGGGATCCAGAGAGGAAAAGGTGGCCCATGTAGCCTGCTCCTGCACTGTGCCTCCAGGCTCGCTGGCATGACCCACAATCTGTATGTAGGGGGTGGAGAAGAGCGTACTTAGCAGAATCCCTCTGAAGAAGAGCCCTGCATGCTTTCAAAAGAAACATTCTGGTAAAGCTGTTGGGGTGGTAGGGTGAGATACCCCATCCACTTACCTATGGACGTGGTCAAGCTATCAAGGACAAGTGCAGATTGCTAAGCAGGAGGCTAGGAGGAAAAAGAGAGGGTTCGAAGCGGGGGAAATAAGAAGAACGGTCCGCACAGTTGGCTCTGGTGGGGGCATGTCACTGGGTTGCAGACTACAACTTTCTCATATCCTCACATGGTGGAAAGAGCTAGAGAGTTCTCTGAGTCCTCTTTTCCTGAGAAGAGAATGGAGCCAGCAAATCAGGGGGAGGGATGTTGAACCCATTCCCATAACCCCAGATCTTCAGTAAAATAAATACATAGATTCACAAAATATTTGGCAATAGAGGGTTTACGGTAGAAATGAACGCAGGAAACCAGCCCAGGCTTGAACCAAAATTCATGTTGAAATTTAATCCTCATTGTCCCATATTAGAGAGGTGGGACCAGATGAAACTTTCAGAAGTGATTGGCTCATGAGTGCTGTCTGTGAAGGAATTAATCCACGTGTAGGTTAATGGATTAATGGGTTATCACAGGAGTAGCATTGTTATAAAAGCCAGCCTTCTCTAGCTTGCCTGCTCTGTGTCACCATGGGATACCCTACACTACTTTGGAACTCTACAGAGAGTCCCCACCTGCAAGAAAATTGTAGCCAGTGGCAGCCCCTGATCTTGGGCTTTCCCAGTATTCAGAACTGTAAGAAATAAATATTTTCTTTATAAATTACCCAGCCTCAGCAACTGAAAATGACCTAAAATAGAGGGGCTATGATGGATGCATGCTGTCCAGCATGCGTAGAAACAGTATAAATGGAAACAGGACTGGAAAAATCCATTAGTATCTCAAACTCCATAAATTTGTAAATATCCAGAGAGCTCTGAACTTCTTGGGCCATTGGCTTTGTGAGAGTCTGAGCCAGGTATATGTAGACCTCTGAAATACAACAACTGGTATTTGGACATAAAAACATTTCAGAGGAAGCAGAGGGAGCACCCACAGTGTACCTGGCCCACTTGAGGATGGCCCTGAAGGATCCAGGTCACAAGGCAGAGGAGTTCACATGGGCCTAGCCTGAGAATTCAAGGGGGAAATGGGGCATAACCTCCAGCAAGGCAAATATTGAGTATAATATTGTAGTCCATATTGTAGTCAACCTGGATTCCAATGGCAGAGTGCCACAGACGAGTAGCTTACAAACAACAGAAATTACTTTCTTACAGTTTTAAAGGCTTAAAATCTGTGGTCAGGGTATGTATTTGTATTGTTTCCCTGTCACTGAGACACAATACCTGATGTTCACAACTTAAGAGAGGTTTAATTTGGCTCGCAATTTCCGGGGATTCAGTCCATGGTGGGCTGGCTCCAGGGCAGGAACAGCATGGCAGAAAGGCGCAGCAAGACAAAGGTGCTTGGCTTATGGTAGCTGGGAAGCAAACGAAGGGCACAGGATCAAAAAGAAAGGGCCAGGAGCCATAGATAGATCCGAAAACCATGCCTTCCTGACCCACCCACACACACCCAGAAGTGTGATCCACCAATCTGTGCAAATCCCAAAGCCAGTCAAGTTGACACTTTATCCTAACTGGTTCATCGCATCAGCATGATACATTCTGCTAAAGAACCTTTTCTGGGCTGTAGACTGTTGCGGTTTTGTGTCTTCACATGGTGAAAAAGAACAACAGCTTTCTGAGGTCTTTTTATTAAAAAAGCGGGGCACTAATTCCATTCATGAGGATGCCACACTTATAAGGTGATCATGTCTCAAAAACCCCATCTCCTAGTATCATCCCATTAGGGGCTAGAATATGAACAGATGAATTTTAATAGGTATACAAGTCAGCTGGGAAATAACACCAGACATACATAATTTAAAGATGGGAAGACTTATTTTTTTTCACAGTTCTGCAGGATTCAGTCCATAGTCAACTGACTCCAAGGCAGGAACATCATGGAGAAGGGGGTGGTGAGGTAAAGCTGCTTAGTTTATGGAGACGGGAAACAGCAGGGAAACAGTACCTGAAAGGAGTTGGTCCCCATGGTCACAACTCCGCAACCCACCCAGACACAGTGCGCTTTACTAACCCCCTGAACAACTCCCAAGCCAATCAAGTGGGCGCTCCACTGTAACCAAGACACAAACCTTTGGGGAAGACTGTGTTTTTGGACCCCATTGCAAGAAGACTCATTGAAAAAGTCCTAATACCACAGTTCAGAAAAAAGGAACAGGGCTAAGTAATTGAGAAACTACATCCTCTTGAAACTGATGTACCAGTCTCCAGAGATGATCTAGAAAATGCTGCCCATCTTGTAAGAGGGTTCATTAGCTGTCCATGCTTAATTACAAAGCAAGTGGTGTTAGAACACATGGAAAATTTCTCAAACTTTAGCGAGTTAAAGGAACCAGGTTAAGCAGGATCAGTCACAAAGAAAACTATTGAAATAAATGCAAAACAAGAGAAATTATCACAGAATGCAGGCAAAAGGCCAAAGAAATTAAGACATGAAAACAGAAAAAGAGAGATGTAAAGGGCCTGTCCAGGATATACAATCTACACATAAACACAGTAATACCTCAGTTTATGTACACTTCTCTTCAATTTGTGAACAGAAATGTTCAGCAAAATTTTACTTCAGTTCACAAACTCCGCATCAGGTGATGAACACAGCCTGGGTCATCTTCACCAGAATCGCGATCCGAGGTACTACTGAACCTAAGCAGAGGAAAAACAAGTAAAGTTGAAAGAATAATAAGGAATAAATTGAGGAAAATTTCCAGAGTTAAGAAACAAAGTAGGCCTGAAAATGCAAAAGACTCACAGGCTACTTTTAAATTTTAATGAGAAGAAAGCAACACCTAGACATATCCTGATGATTGACCTCAAGTTTTGCTCTTGCAATTCTCAATGCCAGGAGACAATGGAAAAACATCTACAGAGTTTTAAGGGAAAATAATTTTGAGCCAAGAATTATACACTCTGTCAAGTTAGTATTTCAGTATGAAGGCAACTGGAAGACATTCTCAGATACTGAAGGGTTAAGAATGTTTATCAACCAAGAACCTTCTCTGAAAATTTTGCTGAATCATTTACTTAAACTAACAGAAAAATTTAAAAGTAGGGAGACAATTGTATGAAAGATTTGATGTTAATCGTTAAAACTAATTAAGAAGCATGACATCTAAAATTTTTACATGTAAGATAATAAACCTAAATGCAAAATAGATCTGTAAGCTAGTTCTAAAATTTTTTTTTAGTTCTAAAATTTTTAGTTTATGTAGTTTTAAAATGTGAAAGTTCATGACAAATTTTCAATGCATTGAACAAATAAATACTGTTTTATTTTTGCCATATAAAAAAGGTAAAGATGTATGTTGTTAAGTCAAATGCATGCTACATAGGTAAAAGTGCTTTGTCACCTTGGACAGGACAAATACAATAAAGACACAGTTAATCTGACAAAATTGGAAAATGGTATAGTTTTGTTTCTTTAAAAAAAAAAAAAGTAGCAAGTTCATAATGTTAATGTTGATAATATAGGAAGAAAATTTCCAAAGCACTGATTGGAGAGGGTTGGATATGTTTGAAATACTGAATGGGGAAAAACAATTACTGCATCAATGGAAGTTCATATGAGTCAGTTTATCATGGAGTTGTGGTCACAAACAGAATACACGCATTCCAGTTTCTTGAACTGAAGAGAAGTGGAAAAACTAAGAAAAAGTAGAAAAAGAAAAACATCAAGGAAGCATTAAAATTTCCATTAAAATGCTGACAGAAATAGGGGTGAACTAAACTTATAAACTGGTTAAATTCCCAATTAATAAGATCCAGATTGAGTTAAAAAAAAAACAGTCTCTAATCTGAGATACTCACATTTGTGTAAAATAGAAATTAAAAGTTTTAAAGATCATAGAAACTCTTTAGGTCACAGAAATGGAGAGCAACATTTTTATTAGGCAGGAATAAAAATATTACAAGATATTTCACATTTAAGAGACTTTATGTGCCATTCATATGTGAGATTTTTGTTCAGTATCTTGATGTGGGTGAAATTTTCACTATTGTAAACTGATATACATATATATATTTTTTAAAACATTTAAAATTTGTTCATTTTCACTTAAAATCCTTCAAATAAAGAGAATACTCTAAAAACTATTTCTCTCTTCTTTCCTATTTGTCGTACATCACTTGAATTGACTCATCCCCTTCAGCTTCTATTTTCTTTTTTTTTTATCATTACCCTGATTTTTCCCAGCAAAGCAGTATCAATGAACTAACCCACCTACAAAACTTCTTCCTTTGCCCTTCAACATCTTATTCTCACATCTCCTAAATGCACCAAAACAAGGGCAGGAACAAAGCTGGGGAAAACAGAAATCTCTCTCTAGAGCCAGGGTAAACAGGCTGGAACACATGCTCATACATCTTTCATTACAATGCATGGAACACACAACTGGGGAAGCACAATTTAATGAGTATAAACTTTTCCTGCACATCTAAATTTTGATGTATTTCCCACTTCAAAAGGACTGAGTAGTCATGTTATAAGGCAAAACATCTGAGACAGGATTTTGCAATTTCTTTAACTGAAAAGTAAAATTAGTCAATAACATTCAATCATACTTCTTAGTTATATCTAAGAACCCAGTGTCAGACCCTGAATTTGGCACTAGTAGATAGATTTGCTAACAGAGAGTTTAATATGGAATTTTCAAAAATCAAAGTTATTTCATAGCTGATGAATGTTCCCAGCAAGCTCACAGGTGCATCCTGTTGTTATTGAGTAAAATCTCCTAAGAAATTCTCAAGTCCCCCTTCTTAATGCTAGATAAGAGAGGTGCTGTGCTGATGATGTCTGCTTTTGCTTTCCCCAGTGGTGTGAGCAAAATGAGCAGTGCAGACGACTTCATCTGCCTGAGCTCTTGGTGGCCCCACTGCACAGGCTTACCCGATATCCCTTGTTACTGAAAAACATCTGGAAAAGGAGCACAGACTCTGCTGAGAAAATCGTGATCTATTCCATCAAGGAGAAGGTGGAGAAGTCACTTCGTAAGTCCCTGAGATAATGTGAGCTTAACTGAAAAGTTGGGGAGCCCTGTAGTTCCCATCTGGGCTTCTATCCCATACAAGGTAATTCCGTTGACTTGAGGCCATGACCCGGAAGTAGGATCTATATTCGAGTTCATTATAAACCAAACACACATAGAACAATGGGTTCCAATAACATCCTGGCAAACTGATGGGAACTCTAATATCAAGTTTACACAGGACATAGCTCTGTCTCCAAGCATTTCAGAAGTGATTTCAAGCAGGAAAGCTCCTGCTTCCCAGATGATTGACGTTGCTTTTTGTTGACTTCTATTCTGAACCACGCACAAAGGAAATGGCCGTAAACACCATGGAAAGCCTATCCAGAGGATAAATTACCATTCATCATGTTTCACTGAAATTCAGGGCTAATTTTATGCCAACTGCAATCTTTAAAACTGAAATTTGGGGAAGAAAACTGAGCAAACCCTGTGATGACTTAAGCTAAATTATGTAGCGCTGTATAACTGAAATTCAGACAAAGAAGTCCATGATATTTGTCCACAAAGTAATATTTCCTGGTGGCTATCAAGGGGCACAGCTCAAAATGATAGTTGTCAACTGTACAGAAAATTAAGTATTGGTGTTTCTTTGCAGACTTAAAAGTTAAAGAGCAGTTTACTGTGGGAGTCTTTCCTCTTTTTCAATTTTTTATTCAAATTCCAAAATGACCTAAGAGATTAGAACTAAGTTTATCAAGTGAATAAGAACCAAATTCAGCTAAAGACCAACTTTTTGAAACTTCTAAAATAATTTTCAGGATTATTACTCATTTGGATGTCTGTGAGAAAGATAAAAGCAAATCCTCTTGAGACTTCTAGATAAAAGATGGAGTCTCATTGTGGAAGGCAGAGATCTGAGTGGGCTTTCTTTAAGTCTACTTTTTTAAAGATGACAAATTCTCAAGGGTTCAACTAGCTATCTGGTTTCATGGGGCTATAATTTGTTCCCATATTTTCAAAATTCATTTCAAAACCTCAACAGTAACCTATTATCGGAAAATTAACAAAAACCTTCCAAGGACAGATTGAGTTCTCACCAAAAAATAAATGACTATTGTTACATGAAAAGAATGTATGCTATATGATCAGGACAAGAAACCAATACTTTTTTCCTTCCTCTACTTAAAAGTTATGTGTGGTGTGAGGCATATAATAATAAAAAACATTACCAGGCCCTTCATTAGTATTGTTTTTCTCTGCAAGAGAAAACTACAAGAGGTTGATTTCAAATTAATGAGTTTTCTCAGACATTTACACAGCAAGCAATATGTCAAGTGAACTATAATTATAGTTTGGCTCCAGGGACAGTCAGTAGCTTTAAATGATTGCTGTGGATGTTGCTTAAATTTATGCTGCAGTGTTACATGCATTTAAAACTATGTTGGATGTATCTTATTTTTCAGGGGATCTTGAAGGAAAAGTTAAGTGGTTGGACAATTTCCAAAAATTTAGACATCTACAGGAGATTATAGTGTGGCCTCCGCTGTGGGACAGAGATAAAAGGTTTTTCATTCCAGAGGTATGAAAAAGATCAATGAGATTTATGTCTTTTTCGGGAAGCCTGGCATTCAGGTAGAAATACAATAGTCTTAGGAAGTCCCCAGCTGTCCACTTGAGGAATAAATCTAGTTTTATGAGCAAGAGGAAAAGCCTCATCCACGTGGCTATGTGTGTGGGGAGGCTGAGATTCTGATCCCATTCTTAGGATGGTCCATCTGAGAAATCTGCCCTCTTTTTCCCAATCCTATGTCTATTTTCTAGTACAGTGTTTCTAAGTATCTTGAAATTTCTAAAGGCTGTTGACTGCCCCAGCTCTTTGAACATGTTGCCTTTCAATCACTAACATCATCTCTGATTTTCTTCCTTGTTTTGCAAGTATTTGAGACACATTTTTAAAGAACACATGGCAGAAACCATCCTGTCACCAACCAACAGACACCTCCTCTATGAGGGGAAATTAACTCTTGCAGGTAAATAATGGCTTGCTTAAAAAAAAAAAAAACCAATGTCTTTGCTACCTTATAACTTGTTCAACTGCTGTTACTTAGGCAGAAGGAATTGTCTTTGCCTACATGCAAGGTAATAGAACATGCGAATCAGAGAGCCTCCAGCTAAACAGAGGCCTCGCAATGTAACTATGTGCCCTCTAATTTCTCTCTGTAAAATGGAGAGGTAGCTCGTAAAACTATTGTTAAAGCAAAATGTCATACACGAAGAACTTAGCTCAAGGTCTGGTGTATAATAAACACCCACTCGCACCTGTTGAATGATGCAATCTGAATCGGCCAAACTAGCAGAGAGGAGACGCCGCATACCGGAGCACCAAATCAAGTCTGAAGGCAGCGGGACTTGCACTTAGAGTTGGGTACAAATTTGATGGAACAGGGTTGATAGTGTTAGAAGAAATATGCTGTGAGGAAAGCTCTGAGCCAAGGATCAGAGAGCTGAGGGGAGTGGCTCAGGGGTAGAGTTCATGCTTAGCATGTGCAAGGGGCTTGGGTTCAATGCCCAACACACACAAAAAGCAAAAACAAAACAACAACAGGGGATCTACGGTCAGTGTGGGCTTTGGGATAGTGTCTGAATTCCCTTAATCTCCTCTCCAAATGTTGGTGATGATGATGACGACAAAACCTTACATTTACGGTGTTTCCAAACTTCTGCCGATGTTAAAGAATACACATTTTCTCATTCCCTGAAAGAGCTGGTTTCCATAACTTTTGGAATTCGGGATGCATACCTGTCCCAAACGCATGGCTCCCTACGGGCTGGACTGGTGTATATCAGTGTGGCAGGGAGTAGGGTGCAGACAGACAGGATGACCCCATAGCTGTGACGCCTAAAGGTCACACGCCGCTCGAGCCGCTGCCGCAGAGAAGCAGGGCAGTAACTGTGCTCCACGATGCGCACGGTGCAGGGCCCATGAGGAAAATAAAGACCAACCTCGGGACAGTTGGTGCAGCACTTATTGGCTCCTAATTCCAGACTCGGGGTCCATTAGTAAAGCAGGACGGAATCGCCTGGTGAAAGCTTCCCCTGGGCTGCATCAGCCGCAAGCTAGAGGGAAAGTGAACGACCTGATTTTCGGCTTTCCATCTTCCTCCTCAGTCACTGTCTTGGAGAATACCCTATTTTTCCCCCCTCTGGCAACTATCAATTTCTAAATCTATCTTATTTTAAGTCTTGTTTACATATCGACTATGCATCTGCTCCCCCTAGAATTAAAAGCTCTTTGAAGACTGTCTTAATCATCAGTGCACAGTAGGTCTCACTGTTTGTTGATTGCTTGGTGGAACACTCGGGCCTTCCTAAACGGTGACTAAAATAATCATCATTTCACAGAATAAAGTCACATTTCCCAGAATAAAGAAGGTGCTGGTAGCCTGTATGTTAAAATGAAATACTTGAAATTAAGTAGCAGACTAAGAACTGCTTCATTTTGACAGTGATCATTAAGCTGTACAAGTAGCAGAGGGTGGGAAAACAAATTTAACAGGTTTTGAAGGTTGCCGTGGACTGAACTGTCACCAACACCCCATTCTCATATTGAAGCCCTGACCCCAGTGTGGCTGTATTTGTACTAAGGAAATAATTAGGATAAAATGAGGTCGTAATTGTGGAGACCCACGGTCTAATTGGTTTGTGTCCTCATAAAACAAAATGCCAGAACTGACCAAATAAATGCCTTTTCTCTGATGAATGTGGCCAAATGCTGCAAGTTCTATTAACTGATGGATTTGTCCTCAGCTTAGTAGAAAACAAAACACCAGATCTGAAGTCACTTAAATTTAGCCATTTATTTTTTTAATTTCTGAGAAATAAAATGAGGAAATAGATACCTTATCTAATATTTGATTTCTCTCCTGCTGCTTTTTTCTTAGGGAGGTTTTTCTTTTTTTTCTTAGTTGCCTGATGTAACTATCAAAAGAGGTATCAGAAAACTTTGTAAAGGTAAAAGCACATGAAGAATATTTAAACATTTGTAGACACATTGTAAAACATAAGAACTAAGTAGCCTGCCTCACTGTTTTGGTCAACTAGGGCCACTAGATATAATGCCATAGATGGGGTGGTTCAAAGAGCAGACATTATTTCTCACAGAAGGGAAGCAAGAAATCCCAGATTTGGGTCATGTTGGTTTCTGGCAAGGACTGTCCTCACATGACAGTGAATGACTCCTGTTGACACTTCCTGTAAGGGCACTAATCCTGTTGGATTGGGGCTCTGTGCCCATGACCTCATTGTACCTTATCTACTTCCTTCCTCCAAATATGGCCATACTGGGGATTAGGGCCTCAACATACAAATTGAGAAGATACAGTTTAGCCTAAGAAACGATCAAATGCATAGATGAGTCAAGAGGCCAAATGCTGCAGGTTCTGTGAACCGATGGATTTGTCCTCAGCTTAGTTGAAACTATTATAAATACCATGCGAGCTACCTTAGATCAACTGGAAAAGCATCACAAATACAAAGTCTTTCAAGTTGGATGCTTGAGCTCTAACCAAGCCTGTGCTTTAGGAAAAAATCAATTCAACCTTGACACAGTTTTCTTACCCGCCACTTAGGGATTCTTTGTTTTGTTTTCTAAAAGATTCTCCAATTTATAAAATAAAAGTTCGGTTTACTCTTTCAAGTCCCCATTTTACCTTCTCCCTCTTTCCTCAGAAAGCACAAGATTCCTAGATGTTTACCTGTTTCTCTTTGATGACTTCCTCTTAGTTACAAAAACCAAGCGCAACAAAAAGGTAAGATGCTGCTATTTCTAGATGTTTCTAAACAAGTTTGACTGTATTTTTAAACAAGCTCTGTTAGCACTATGAATATCCTTATAGTACTTCCAAACGGCTCTCACACTCTAAAAGTGAAACAAAATAAATAACAAGCAAATTATATTTCTCAAGAATACCAAGGGAGATGTACATTTTTTAAACTATTTAGTCTATGTGTCTTCAAGGTAAATCCCAGAAACAATGGCCTTCCTGCCTCACTTGCCTACACAAAGAACCCCAAAGTGTCTTTGTCCATATTGGCTCTTCTAAATTGGTCAGCACAAGAAGAATGGCCAGGGTCACAGCCACACGGCAAGGTGGTATCCATCGCTCATGCTGATCTGAGACATGGTGACTTGGGGGTGGAGTGGGGAGGGAGCCCTCATCTTTCAGTGTCCAGCTGCATAAGAACCACAAGAGCCAGGCAAATGCAGAGCTTGCATCACAGATAAAAGTAGGTCGGTTAAGGGACTAGAGTCACAAAACCTCTGCAGAGAATAAGGATTTTTCATATTTTTAAGTATTACTATTACCATTACTATTGTTGTTTTGTTTTTAAAGCCCATTAAACCATTGGTCTAACAGTCCACATGAGGCTCTTTCTAATCTCTAAGTGATAGCTGAGAGTAGTATCTGGAAGGCTCTCAGACACCTGCCCTTGCTGGGGGGAGGAGGAACTGCAATTTCTCTTAAGCCTTCAGAGAGATACCTGATGTTGTTTTATTCCTTTCATTTCTTCATCAAATGACTAACCTTACACAGATAATATCATCAGTTAATAAGCTAAGATTGTACATGAAAGGTTGGTTAGTTGAGATAAATAAAATTTTTAAAAACCTTTTAGCAATAAAATAGACACTTATTAATCTAAGAATAGCTAGCTGATGAGTGGTCCAGGAAGGGGTGGGTGTTGCAGAATACAGTAAGTTGCCGTTACAGGATTTGTATGGTCCCTATTTTAAGTACTCAGACTACTGTGTCTGAATAAGATGAATTCTGAGAAATCTCTACCCCCTTCAAAAACCTTGATGCCAACCCAACCCACCTCCACATCAAAAGTGGTGCAACTCAGAGCCCACGGGTTGATGACAGCCCCCATAGATTGCATAATCAGGTAATATTCTGGTTTCATGCTTCACAACTTGATTTCAAAACAAGAAATGCTATCAGTTTACATTCCTCTTTGCTATTTGGTGTACGATACACACCATGCAAGTCACAATCTTCTATACCCTTTTCAAACAATTCTCCATCTTATATATTCAAACCTATTTCAATTATTTACTAATTATAGAGCATAGACTCTATTTACAGTTTCATGTTAGCTCTCACACACAGAACTGGCCAAAATAAGGCTCCTCTTTCTCATTCATCCAACTCAATACTAGAGAGGGATTAAGATACCATGGATGAAGATCTTCCCAGTGATGTGATAAGGATTAAAATATTTTCCAATTACAGATGCCAGCCATTCTTTATTCAGGTAATTAGAATTAGAGATCAGAAACACTTTGCTTTAAATCACTATACTTTGAGGATGTGTTTTTCAAGATCCCAAAAGAACAGTGAGCTGGCTGTCGAGAGACTTGTTTCTGAGAACCCATTTGCTTAAGGATGCCCTTCAGGTTTATGGACCAATATTTGTTTCCAACATATTGAATTATTTTCCTCTTTGATTTCAGAAACCTGGAGGCTCAGACACTGGCTTACTGTGTCCTTCATTTACTCCTGAGCTGCAAACCATAATAAAAGAGGGTGGCTCATGTACAGTACTTGATCAACCCATTCCACTAGATAGACTGGTAGTCAAAAGCATTGATCCACTCCATGTGTCAGGTATGTGTCTGCTTCCATCACTCAGATTCTCCGCTGGTCATCACAGGTTTACACTGAATTTTTTTTCTTTTTTGGTAGCAGAACATGAGTCCAATGTCATGTCTTCATAAAAGACAAGGCTGTTTTCTTGCGTGTTACATATCATTCACTCTATGAACTAGTTATCGTACCCAGTGCTTAGATCACCCCATTCTGTCACTTGCTGTGTCACTTTAGGCATAGGCATGATAGCAACTGTTCAGTGAATTTTCATGAGAGGTACATGAAATAATGCAAATGATAGCTATTATTAGTATTTTTATTCTACTAGCGTTATTAGTACTATCGCTATTGGTAAAGTATGATACACTATGAACACAGGAGACTCTTCATTACAATCATGCTATAGGAAGGAATGTGCCAGAAGGAGAGAAACAGATACACATAGATACGCATGTGTACATGGTGTGTGCACATATTCACAATGCGTATCAGAAATAGAGATAACATTTCTAAATGTTGGTTCAAGCATTCCCTGAGTGTCACCCGAAAGCCACACACTCAGCAGCCCTTGGAAATACAAAGATGGAAAGAAAAACAGTCCTTACCCTTGGGAGCTCCCAGAATCATGAAAGACCAATAAGTCTTCAGTCAGAAAAGCCCTGGGACTCTGAGGGGCCTGAAAGCCATTTTGTCTCCTGAGGCTGAGCAGTGGTGGCAGTGTACAGAGTTCAGGAGGAAGTAGACGGCCACCGTGCCCCAGGCAGAACCTTCTAGACCAGCTGAGGCCAGGTCAGTGGCAGGGGGCAGCTGCTTTTCTGTCTTCTCAAAGGGGCAAGAAAGAGCATCCCCTCAATTCCCAACCAGAGGCCGATATCAAGCTTCTGTGGCTAGCACAGATGGACCCAGACATATTAAAGCAGTTGAAATAATGAATAACTAAATGAATATACAAATAAAGAGCAAACGCCTATATAGTTATATTATATACCTGAGTGATGGATGCAGCCTCTCTCCCCCAAGGCACAGGGGCTCCACTAAGGGAGGCCTGTGCTCAGAGACACAGCTTCTGTTTTCTCTACTTTCAGTAATATTTGCTGAAGGTTGATACAGGCAGGTAGTTGGTAAAGTCTTTTGTGTCAGATTTGGCCGGAATCAGCTGCAGTCTAAAGAGGCTGTATAAGTAAGCTTTCCATCACTATAACGAAAACCCTAAGACACTTGACTTATGAAAAGAAAAGGTATGTTTTGGCTCACAGTTTGGAGCGTGCAGTCTCTAGTGGGCTGGCCCAGTTGTTTTAAGCCTGTGGGTTGGAAGAACATCATGGGAGGAGCAAATGGGAGAAACAAAACTGCTCACCTCATTGCCAGGAAAGAGACAGAGAGAGACAGAGACGGAGAGACCCATAACCCCTCTTAAAAGCATGCCCCCTACAACCTAAATATTTCCACCAGGCTCCACCTCCCACAACTTGGATACCAAACCTTTACAACCTGGATCTTTGGAGGACATTTGACATCCAACTGTAGTACAGGCCAAGTTCTGAAAAGTTTTAGAATCAAGACTAAAATGAGTTATTCCCTAGCCTGTAAACCCACTTCCAGGGTGAGCTTTCTCCCTGCTCGGGAGATGGGACAGTAGTGTCCAAAAGGAAGGGCTCTGCAGGTGGAGGCCTGGAACCACTTCCATGTTGTGGCTTGTCTACCTTTTCATGAGAGAAGGATGATTTCAGAGGGCACTGCGTGCTGAGGGGTACCATCCCACTACAACAGCTTTGCAGATTCCATCATGGGTGGAAGAAGCAGTCCTAACCTCATTAGGAGAGGATAGGCAGCTTGGCTGAGGGATTTGCTTAGCCACCACCCTGTCAGCTCAAGAACTGGATGTTATGGAAAATCTGACATTGCTGGATTACCTTGGGAGACCTTTGCTTCCCTCTGTTCCTTTTCTAAAAATCAATGAAAGTGTCTTTCCAAAAACTACACTTTCTGATTTGTAACTAGTGTGCCCTGTTCCTTTTTAAGAAATGGTTTTCTTGTTCCCTGGGTCCAATGCTAACATTTGTATGTAGCACATAAATAGCTATAGAGTGGCAAAGAGAAGGTGGGGACAAAAAGAGGCCGGGCATTGGAAAGACAGAGCCCCAATTCCAAACTGTGGCCAAATCCCTTCCAAATCCCATCTGGTTCCTAGTTCTCCATTTGTAAGCAGGAATTAGCTGACCTATCTCATATGATTGCTATGTGGTTTAAATGACACACAACAGAGGGGAAAAAATAAAACACAATGTGGAGCCCAATACTTAGTAAAAGCCTTAAAAATTAGTAACTACATTAGAAAGTCAGAAAAAGAAAGAGTTATTCCCACTCGTATTATTTCCTTATTGTACTTTACGGACCTGAGCGTGCCAGGTCATTTGTTTATGAAGTCCCTTATACCCATAGTATAATAATCCAAACAAGTGAGAGCCAACCAGAATGACAGCTTCAACGTTTGAGAAAAACGGATTCCGAACGCCAGCCAAGAACAGCATGATCTTTAAAGCCTCGTGTACTGCAGGAGGTTTATAAGAGAAAAGCTCAGGGCGTAAAACAAACCCAGCCAGATCTCTTTTTTCCAGAAACTCATTTTAATAGGCTTAGTCTTTTATCCCAGGGAAACTGGACACTGTTTTATGATTCGACATGGACTAATCAGTTGTAGTAGAATTTAGGAATTATGAGGTTTAAACTCTTTTGAGTATAACCTGTGATATTGAAATAGTTCTTACAGTTAAGAAAATAAGTCTTGCATTCACTTTAATTCTAAAATGCAGTCTGACCTGCCTCAGATCAGTTAAATTCACAAACTTCAGCAAAACGATGACTCTGAAGAAGCAACAGCAATAAAAGGCATTTGCTCTCTCTTTCTTCTCCCTATTTGATATGAGTAGAAGACAGACCTGGCTTCGTTTTTTGGTTTGTCTGTTTGATTCTGAACATTAAGAACTTCAGAAAGACTGTAAGCTGCAGAATTTTATTTCTTGTGTTGTATTAATAAATCAAGGCAGACACTTCATTTTCAGAATTCCTGTTAAAAAAAAAAAAAAAAATTCACTCCCCAGTACTCCTGTCATTTCTGAGATCAGCCAGCAACCAAAAGAGCAGATTTATTTCTTTTGCAAACACAGAAACCATGCGTTTCTTTTCATTTTGTTTTGTTACACATTTCACATAATTTGGTGGATAATGTATTTTATTTCAATCAGTTTTCTAGCTTTTCTTGGCCTATTCAGATGATTTTGCATTTTTACCACACTTTGATTATAAGCCTTCTTTCGATGTAACTTCCATTTAAATACAAAAATACACATTTAAAGAGTAACGGGGACAAAAAAAGAACATTGTTTTCCATATTTTCATTTTTAATTATCTTTTCACACACGTACACAGAACTGCCTAATCATGCATAGATTGTTTTGTGTGGAGCCCACTTTCCATCGCTTGAACTGCATTTTGTCAGCTCCCAGAAGTCATTAGCTGGGAAAGAGGGTTTTTGTGTGAAAGTGGGCTCTGTTTGGACACAGCAGCAGAGTTGGCCTTGGAATGAGAACTCTTTCCTTGGTAATCTACATAAATTGCCCAACCTCATTATCAACAGAAGCCAAAATAAAAGACAAGACCCCAGGTTCTTGTACTAAGACACTGTTAAGATTTCCTATTAATTAATTTGGTTTTTTGTCTTTGGAATGTCTTTGTCTAGTCTTTGGACTGAGAAATGCTTTTCTTCTACAACATGAAAACAGATACCGACAGTGTATAGCAGCATTCTTACTACAAGCCCAGACAGAAAATATCAAAGTATGTATCTTAATTTTGTAGATCTTCGATTCTTCAGAGTTTACTTACATAAGGAAAAAATTTGAAGCCTCTTATATAATGGTGTGCATACTGGGAGATTTTATGCATTGTCCTGACCCACTTTAGGAAGGAGCACAGCTGGTCAGTAGTGAGGGGTCCCCTCACCCATGTCATGCTCAGAAATCTCAGGAATAACAATTTCCTCACGTTTGCCGAGTCGCACAGCCTGTCCCACTTTTTCCTGTTGCAGAAAGTCAAGAGCTGCCTCTGTGTTCTGCAGTTTCTGTAGGAAAGAGGGAAAGAATTTCTTTGGATTGCATGATTCACTTTTAAGATTATCTATTTTCCAGAGTGGAAATAACGTGCCATCAGCATGAGTGATATCAGGCAATGCAACTGTGGGTCATGCTAAGTCTGCCTCTTCAAGTTTTGAAAATATGCCATTGTTTTTATAGCTATGGAGTTGAAAGAGCAGCTGCGTGGCTCTGGCTTCTCTATTTAGAAGTTTCTATTTTTGTCTTTCCCCTTGTAGTCTTCCATCACGGCAACAATATAGCCAGACAATAAATGCATTATTCTGTTATTCTTAAGAACTCAATTTCCTGGGTCATCTCCCTCAGAATCTGTTTTTCAAATTACACCACTGGTCAAGCATTTCTGTTTCTTAATGTGAATTCAAGAAATTCAACTTGCAAACTTACTGTTAGTACTCATTTTTCTAATTAGTCACTATTGACTACCATGGTCTCCCACTACCCATGACTGTTTAGCCAACTGACACACTATTCACATTTAATCCATTTACATTTTCCTATCTGACTAGAGCTGTTTATATTAGACACAAAAAAGAAAATGAGAAACATATGCAAATGTTTTGTTAGTCTTCAGTTTTAAAGAACAAGCCAATAAATATAATGGAAAATTATTAATTCGAATGTGAGAAATTATCGGTTTAACATTCTATTTACACATTTTTCTTTTCTAACAGAGAGCATGGATAGCACAAATAACAGCAGCAATCTCTTGCTTCACCAAGAATCAGGAAACCAAGAAAATATCTTTATTCACATTGCCTGCAGAATCTTCTGAAATTTAGGGACTTAAAACAAGTGGCATATCTTTTTAGAGATTTGGGTTTAAAACATTTCATTTAAATTTTTGTTAATACTTATTTCGTGATGCCGGGGATTTAGCTCAGTGGCACAAGCACTTGCCTAGCAAGTGCGAGGTCCTGAGTTCAATCCCTGGTACAAAAAAAACAAAAAACAAAAAAAACATACTTATCTCATGAACTAAAAGGAAATGTGCTTTTTAAAGGCATCCAGAATTTGAGAATTTGAGCTAATGAAGTCCTTAGTATAGAGGAATAATGACGGCAACAAATTCGAACTCTGAGAATTTCTTTACAAATACATTCGGATCTCCAGACTGTCTTCTAATGCTTCAGTCAGACTTGTATGAAGCACAGGTGAAGAACGGTGCTACTCTCATTTGTAAATAGTGAGCAACCGAAAAAATGGAGTATCAGAAAGGTTGGGCAGTGCTTGTGTCCAATATGATTTCTAGCATTTTACTCTGTAAGTATCTATAAAATACTGAAACCAATTTTTTTTCTACATTGCTTGTAAATCAATCTTACTGCTTTACGGTCCTACCTCAAACACAATGACAACTTTTGATACACAAAGTTTGTGGCTCTTTTAATATATTAAGCAATAAGTAAGGTCATTTCAATAGCTATTTTAGAATTCTTATCTTCAACAGTCATTTTATTTATCTTAGATATATTTATAATAATCTACTTTGGCATATGCAAACCTCAAAGACTAAATTTCACTGTTTAAGAAAACAATTTTTTTTCCAGACTTACCAGTTAAGTTTTACATGGGAGCTGTTCATAGGAACAGTATCTTTCTCTTAACTTCAATTTTTGAAGAATGATGGTATTTGTCAAAAAAATTTTCTGATGTGTGTGTGTGCACGCATGCGTGCACCCAAGGTACAATCACTTCACTTTATCTGACAGAATTTAAAGCTTCATTAGACTTTTTATCAAGATGAGCTACCTGAACCATTATCACTGCAACTAAGGACTCTCCTTAGGGTCAAAGTTTATTCAACAGGAACCCACAAATGTCAGTCTCAATCATGGTGCTTTCTGCAATTTCCAAAGTGGAAGTAACAAATTTACCAAAATTGGCTGCAAGACAACTAAAACTTTAACTGGTTTGTTTAATTAAGTTGAAGACGGGTGAACTTTGAGGAAATCAGATGTACAGTAAGTTTTTAAAAGTGGGCACAAGTTTCACCACGCAAACAAGGTGTATGGACAAGTGCAGCAGAGAGGGACAAGGATCAAGCGCTACTCAAATGGAGTCATAGGCTCTTGACAGTAGTGTCAGACCTTTATCAGGAATAAGTAAAATAAAAGGTGAATCTGGAAAGTAGTAACTGTTGTTCATAGCTAAGAATAAATGGCAGGGGAGGGAGGCACAAAAGAATAGAGTTCAAGTGAGTTCCTATAGATAGCATCTGGATGGACCTGAAAGCAGTTATGTCTAGGACAAGGCACAGAGATGTTCGCAAGAGATTTCTAAAGAAATTCTGGGTAAAATATAAATATTTTCAGGAAAAAAAATTTAACAATCATCTTGCAAGGTCTTTGAGCTACAAACCAACCGGGGAGGAAGGCAGTGGACTAGCACTAGGTGATTTCTCAAGATTTCTTCAGTTTCATGAGTCTAGTAATCACATATTTATATATAGAAGGGTCTAGTGTTCACTCTTAAATCTTATTAAATAGACAAAAAGAACATAAAGGATGTAAAATGGGTCAAGAATATGTCATAAGCTGGAATATTGTAAGGTTCACAAAATAGCATATCTGATACAATATGTTTACTACATGTTTGACAATATGCATATTCAACTTTTCAGTGGGAAGGACTTTAGAATGAAATATGGGGGAAAATTCTGGAACTCTAGTGCCCGGGCAGGGAGGGGGAAGAACAATGGTACATTGGACTTTCAAAAAGTATCAAGTGGATACATGGGGACTGAACTTACATTCACAATGAAAAGAGGGACTAATTTGACATTTTTTTATACTTTTTTTTTTTAAGTTTACTCCACAATATTGCATACAGTGAAAAGAAAATGAATGTCTCAAGCAAAATGGTGGTAATAATTTCTCTTGAGATCAAGAATAATAAGTACCCTAAACTGAAGAACATGAAAACATAATCATTGTCTATATCCAAATGCAAAGTCCTAACATTCTGTAAATTAATTCATGGAAAATGGTTAAGATCTTGTTGTCTTTTCTTCAAGTAGACAAAATAATTTAGTCATAGAACACATCTACTAGAAAGAAACGTTTTAATATCTTTAACATTAAAAAACAAAAGAAACAATTCAATAAGGATCTTTCCATTGTTCTTTATACAGATTTAAATGCTATCAGGTAATTTATCAGTTATATTTATAATCAATAACCTTCTAATCATTGAGGTTAGAAATTACAGTATTTACTGAGCTAAACTCTCACAAAATAAGGCACAACTACATGATCACAAATAGTAAACACAATACAAATAATGAACCTGAAAGCTAAATGAAAAAATATTCATGCAAAAGTATATACAGAAGCTATGACACATGATCCAGTTCAAGGAAGCACAGAAAGCCATACAAATGACTGCATCATGTTACAGCAAGCTCAGTACTCCTACACAGAAAGAACTCGGTGATTTCCAACTCCATTTTACACAATTTTACATAAATTTAGTAAGTGTATGCACAATATTCACATCTGCAACAATAACAAATTGATCATTAAAATTCAGGCAAAGGGCAATTAAGACATGGTAATGTGTGGCACATTATAATTACAGAATATCATTCATCAAGCTGATGTCTAGGAATAGTAAATTGATGGTGCATTTAAATCTTATGGATCAAATCATCCACAATTTTATAGCCAAAGTGCATTTAAAAAAAACTGCTATAGTCAAACAGGTCATGAATATCAAAATATATGATCATAATTTGCTTTCCACTTAAAAGCTAAATATTTTTATGCAAATGCAAGGTTAAAAAAAAGTGACTTTAAAGATCTCAAAACTATATAAAATAATCATAAACACTTTTTAAGAGATGGGAAAATAACAAATTTGGCAGTTACTATTTAACATTACTGTAAGGAAACTATTAAAGTAGCTAATTCCACTTTAAGAGGTAGTTGAACAAAATGTTATTTGTACACTGCATTGAGGTTTTGTGTTTGTTTCCTTCTTTCTTTCTTCAAAAGAAACAAATCCTATGCCAGCAGCATTGTCTTCTTTCTATTAAAAAATACTTTATTGTACACTAACCAGCAAGACTGGATTTTTAACTCACATTTCTATGCTGAGGTTTGCAATTTACTAAGACTTGATGCCAATGTTCTGCACCAGAACTAAGAGCTGCCAGCTCTGTCTCACTGACAAAATAATAGTACCAGCAAACACCTAAAAGGTAGAGCCAATAACTCAAAAGAGGACTATTTAATTATAAGAGAAATAACACTAAGGTTCATTTCCAAAACACATTCAGTTGGTAAGCTACGAGCAAAACTGTTTGGTTTCACTTATTTTATCCATATAGTAGCCAATAGATAGACTATTTGTAATCTGTGAAACGAGATGATACAAAAATGAGAAAAATAGCTCAATCATGGTTTTATTTATTGTCTTCACAATGGTTTTGTGAATGTGTGCAGGAACTGGGGGAGGGAGCAGACTGCAGTGCGTCCCAGGAGGAGATGAAGCAAAGAAACATTCTCACTCAGAATTCTCCTAAAGTTCTATTACCTTTAAACTAACCAAAAAATGGTGATGCTGTGACTGGGTTTTTCTAACAAGTTCACTAAGTTCCTTGAATGTGAAAGTATAAAATTAATACCATTTGAAAGGACTTATGACATAAAAATCCATGAATAGCTCAGTTTATATTACCCAAGTATTATTTAATAAAATGGCATTAGTCATTACATATGCTCAAGGATGTATGTTTATCTAAGTCCAGAGACTTAATCAATGTCCTTAATAGCTACTGACAACAGGGTTTACTTTTTAAATAATTAAACGAATATGTGGCAATCATTTTATCCATGTTCTAGATATTATGTGTGATAATTTCATTTCAGTGTGATATTTGAAAGCAAGTATATATTATAAATTATTGTAAATGAAATATTAACTCTCATCCTCTGCTATTGTTATTAAATGACTGCAATGAATGTATTACTTTAACGTTTCTTCTCTAGAAAGATAATAAATTAAAATTAGTGAATTCTGTTTTCAGATGTTTTCCAGTTTTTCAAATTAAGACTATGAAATATTAAATTCTACTTCATTGTTCACCATACAAATAGGTTAATTCTTAATTACCCTTAAGGTGCTTGGCAAATCTGTTGCAGTGTTTATCATAACATCAGGGTTCCTAAATACATCTGTCTTAGGTGATACACTATTCCCTCGCTTTTATTTAAAGGCAATGTCAAGCATTATTTTTTGCAGATAACATTTCCAGTTAATATGGAACTCTAACCTAGAACCATTTTAAGAGTAAGTCAATTTTAACAGTTTTCTAAAACTTTTGCTATTAGGTAAAAAGAAAATACAAAATAGACTATTTTATCTTTTCTTACCATTTTATATTTTGTTTTCAAGGATAAGACTATAGCAATATAAATTACTAACTTTATGATGCAAATTTATAAAAACAATTACAGCGAAGCTGAGCTGTGCTTGGGAAGGTCAAACCAAGCAAAGGAAAAGAGGCAGATCCTTTAAAAAAGCAACCTCAGATTCCTGGAGATGCTGGACAAAGATGCAAGGATTAAGGTTATGATATGGATGCTAATCTCAGAAGACTTCTACTAACAAGAAAGTAAGAATAGGACCACTAAATAATTTCTATTCTTCATCCTCCAACTGAGAAGGTAAGGGGTTTTACAGGAACTTTAATGGATAATATGTGGAAGTTTAAAACTGAAATAAAAAACACACAAAGAAAAATTAATCCTAATCTTTGAAACATAACCCTGGGGTTACCATAAAGTAAGCAAATTGATTTTACAGAGGATTTTATAAAATCTACTCGAGAATTTAATCAATACTGTTAAAAGCCATGTTTGAATCCATGATTAATATATATTTTAACATAAACTATATTTAGAATACCCAAGTAGTAAATTTGTAACAAAACAGTGTAACTGAGCTACAGACCTAAATAGAAGAGAAAAAGAAAGTGTTATAGTCCTGTGCGTGATTCCACAGAGAATATTTAATATAATTAATGTCATTGTGCAACAAAAGCAAGTGATAACATCATTCATGTTCATTTTTGTACATATAATTTGGGAGAAAGAATTAAGCTATGGAATTGTATTCATCGTTTGTGAACAATGAAATCATATTTAAAAAAATACATTGCTATTTTCTGTCCAAAGTTTATTTACATTTCATTGCCTAAGTCTACAGTTGGCATGAAAGCTATCCCAGGGGTTAAATGGAAAAAGGTAACGAAGATGAATCCAAGTCTCACAAAAATAGAAGACTTTTACTTGATACTGATAACATTCCAAAATATATGAACTCTAATTTGGTCTAGAATTGCAGCCAGAGTCCAAACCAAACAGTCCAAGACCTCTAATGAGCACATGTATTAAAAATCTAACGTAGTGTAATGTAGCTGTGGTGCCTGCCAACCCGTTACCCTTGCAAGTCATTGAAACACGCATCACAGACGCGGACAGGCTTCTTGGAGGAAGGCGTTAAGGCATTCTTGGCTGAACACTCAGCACAGAAGATGTTTCCACACTGTCGGCAATGATGCTATAGATGACAAAAAATCAAACAATTTCAATTTTAAAAACTGTACCAAAAGCATCATAAAATTAGATGAATACTACAAACTAAACTACATACTAACAGTATACAGGTACACCAGCCTGCCAGCGGTTACTCTAATATTTAATGATGCAATATTTCAACATATAAACTTAACCCCTTGTATTCAGTTTGAACATTCTTGATTTATCAAACATCATGCTTAACATTTTATGTGGCTCTTACCATGAAATTCTCAAGAACCCAAGGAGGCATTTTAAAGTGTTAAAGCACCCCTAGCCAATGTGAAACTATTTCAATTTACCAAAGGCCTCAGGGATGCCTTCAGCTAGAATTTTAAAATGGTAGTATTATTGAAAATATGTTTCTTGAACACTCTCTGCTTTTTCTTCCTTCCAAAGACCCTAAAGCTGACTAAAACACATGAGTTTAATATCTACACACTGGTTCAGAAAACAACTGTCCCAGAGTAGGAAAAGTCATTTACAGAGAAGAAATGACTGATTTTAAAACACATATGCTAACCAGAAACTAGACTGCATGAAGTTTAATTCTTGTATGTAGTTGAAAACTAAAATTTACCTATAAGTAGAAAATATTTTTAAAAATCTGTCAAATGCAGAACTCTTTTGCCAGTTAAAGACTTGTGACTGAGAAACAAAATCAGAAACGCAACTCAGAACAAAACTATTTACCCGTCTTACTGTGACTGAAAAGCATTTCCCACAGGCCATACAGTTTTGTACTTCATTGTCCTCCGCCCATTTTCTATTCAGCGCTTGTGTATGTTTGATCTGTTAAAAAAAAGTTTCAACAAACCATACAACATTTTAAAGAATGCTGGATTATTTCTACTAAGATGCCAGATATTTATAAAATTTTGCCTATATACAACACTGAATAAAAATTTAAAAAACAGAAATACTGTAATTTGTTCAATTTCCATTGTCAACAATAGAAGCATTTAAAAATCTGAATAACAAACTAAAACTAAGTAAGATTCAATTCCTAAGAGGTATTAGTAATTTCTAGCCTTCGGTGATTTCCCCTCCATTCTAACTCTAAGATGAGTTCTTTCTGGATTCTGAGAACACACAGACTGCTGCTTCTTTAACACACACTGACTTATCCATCCCTTGGTATTCTTGAATTTTTTAACTGTTTCCCTGAACAGACAATTCATGAATGGCATGGCTCTCAAACTAATCTCTGTGACTCTGAAACAAAACACTGAAACTAATCTCTGTGACTCTGTTGGTTTTATTTTACTTTCACTGTTTTTGTTTTGCAGTGCTGTAATGCAGAACCTTGCAGATGCTAGGCAATGGCTCTTTAATTACACCACTATCCCTGGAAGTTTTTCTTAAATGGTGAAAACATGCTTTTTGGTTTTTTGTTTTTTGTTTTTATTTTGAAAAGAATACAACCAAACTAAGAGGTCAATTTTAGACTAGGAAACCATCTCAAGTCACCAGGAGACTGACCTGTAGGGACTGGTTTTCCCTGCCGAGCTCCTGCACTGCCGCAGTCGTATTATCCAGCTTTCTTTGCAACTCTAGTACTTTGGTCTGAAGTTTTTCTATTTCACCTTCCCCTTTAAGACATCTGTAATAAATAGCAAAGAAACAATTAATTTTTAAAAAATCATAAAGACCCTCTGGAAAACAGGCAATGGACATTAGTAATTTCAAATATACATTAATTTCCATGTGTTATTTTAAGGGCTAAATTTGAGATGGCTACTTGAATATGTGCTGAAATTATACATTTTTCTCTTTTAAAAATGTGGAGTATGACGAATCTTTATCCCTTACAATACAAATAAACTGACTTTCCTAGACACCAATCACCTTTCTAGTAGTGCTCTCCTTTCATCTTGATTATTCTGAACTGTGGCTTCTAAGACTGCAGTTTCACCCCGTAAGTCATCCGTTTGTTTCTCAAGCTCACTGACTCTCCGCTGACTGGACTGCCATTCCTTCTTTACAGTGCCTAAATTTTCGTTCAACGCTGTAATCTGCATGGTGAGTTTAGCCTCATTTTCTTCATGTTTTTTCATTCCTGCTTCCTTTTCTTTTATTTCGGAATGCTGAGAAAAGAAAAAATAGGAAGAAAACCTATTACAAAAGTCGTGTGAAATAAATTTGAGTTAGTTACTGATTTTAAAATATCAGAATACAGGTAATACTGCTTCTTTAGGAGAAGAGACAAGGAAACACATTTCATTACACCCTAATAAGACTCAGTAACTGTGCAGCTTGAATGGGCTCAAACGCTGTAACGCTGAAGCGATGGTTAGCAAGCCTCTCTCAAGACCCAGCTGAAGTGACACAGTTGGAGATCATTCTTATTTCCACCAAAGCAGAGGAAGAAACACGTGGTTCGGGACTGCAGGATGCCCTAGAGATAAGGCTGGCATTTCCTTATGTCCTTCACTACGTCCTTTAATCTCTAATAACCTGCTAAAGAACAATTCAAGGCCTGTGAATCGCTGAACTAAAATTGGAAGTCTTCAACTAAAACATTTAGCCATCAAATTATCTGGGACTATTTGGAGTTAATTCAATAAAGGAAAGCCAGATGCTTCCCCCTTGGCATGCGCAACGTGGGGAAGGAAAAGCAGACTTTTGTTGCTGTAATTCCAAACCGAAATTTCCATTCCCCTTCACCAACATTCGCTTGGACCAAACAAATGAGCTTAACATGATTAGATTTTATGCCATTTATCTCAGTCTATCTGGTCATGGGTTTATTTGGTTCCAGCACTAAAAATGTTTTAAAACTAATTTTAACTGAATCTTCACTTACATAAATCAAACTATGATTATAGAATACTTCTTCTCACACGTCAGCTATTTAAGCAAATCAGATTTCCTTTCTTTAAAATTAAAATGTTAAGAAAGCATTTCAACTGTACTTCTAGGTAGAAGAAAGCTTTCAGTGGACTGATTTAAACCACTGTTACAAAATACCTTCCCCATCATTAACTTACTGACCAGTTTAGCTTCTTTCTCACTAAATTCTTTCTTTAGTTCATCTTCTTCCTTTTTCAGCTGCTCTTTCAGCATATGCTGGTTTCTCTTCTCCTGCTCAAGAGCCACCTTCAGGGAATCTACTTTTCCTTGAAGTTCTAATTTCTGTTGAATCAAAAGCTGTTTGGAATCCTTGAGATTTGTTATCTCCTGTTAAAAAGGCCAAGATACAAATTATCCTTAATAGTAAATATTTCAAAAGGTAGCTGAAGTTTATTTACCACATCAAAGAGTTTAACCCTTGTGAAAGTCTTCAAATTCAGTAAACAACTGGTCAAAATGTACAAGATTATTTATTTCCTGCTCAGTTAGCATTTAATTCCAGTGATATTTGGGATGCACATGTTTTGATTCTATTACCAGTACGTGGAAAAAAAATCTGTACTCCCTTCTTTTCCTTTTCTTACTCAACAAACATTTATCGGTCATCATTTTGGTATCATACATTGTGTTATGTATTGGGGATACAGGGCATATATATAGTCCTTGCTCTCAGAAGTCACATTTCAGAGAAAAGAAGGACAGGAAATAATAAATTATGATACAAAATGTTAGGTACAATGATAGATATAAAAAGTATGAGAGCTCTCAAGAGAGAATCTAGTTTTTTTCTAAGAAAATAGCATTTTATAAAGCAAATGATGAACAGTCTTCATCTGATGTCTTATGCTTGTAATAGATATGATATAAAAAGAAGTACTGAAAAAAAAACAGAATCTCTTTAAAATGCTAAATTCTTACACACACACAAGCACAATTTCTAAAGAATATCAATCTTTATTACCATTTCAATGAAATCTAAACTCTTACTTTGCTTTATTTAGTATTCTGAAAACAAAAGTAGCATTGTTTCAATGTGTATATAGATAAGTAAAAGAGCACTCTGGCAAGAAGATTTGATAAAAGCAACTGGAGCAGGTTCCCTATCAATCTCTTCAAAATATATGCTTAAAGAACAATGATACAACATAAAAGAGAAGAAAATGATTTATCTTAACATACCTTTATACTTTCTTGTTTGTGGGACTTTAGTTCTTCAGTTAATTTAGTGATTTCTTTTTCTTGTTTACACTTAATTTCCTCTATCTCTGCCAATTTAGATTTTTCATTTACTAGTTCTTTTTCTTTCATTGACTGTAGAAAAATAATGATTAAACAATAATTTTTAAGCTGTTGAAAATAAAAGCAAGCCAGGCATGGTAGCACACTCCTGTAATCCCAGCACTCAGAAGGCTGAAGCAGGAGGATCATTGCAAGTTCGAGACCAGCCTGGGCTACAAAGTAAGCTGAAGGCCAGCCTGAACGGCATAGTGAAACCCTGTCTCAAAAAAAAAAGACAGGGAAAGAAAGGAAGGAAGGAAGGAAGGAAGGAAGGAAGGAAGGAAGGAAGGAAGGAAGGAAGGAAGAAAGAAAGAAAGAAAGAAAGAAAGAAAGAAAGAAAGAAAGAAAGGGGGAGGGGGAGGGAGGAAGGAAGGAAGGAAAATAAAAGCAATGCATGTACTGGCTAAGAGTTCTGATCTGATGATCTTTAAGACTGGCACTCTAAAACTCAGAATTTAAGTCAGAAAAACAAACTAACCTTTTCTTTTTGCACATCTTGCAATGCTTTACTGTGTTCCTTCAACTGTTGCTCTTTCTTTGCTAACTCCTGCTCCAAAGTAGCTTTTGCAGTCTTCAGTTCCTGAATCAATTTATTTTGGTTTCCAATTTGATTTCTGTTTGAAATCAAGTCCTCTTGTGCTAGAGAAAGCTTCTCTTCTACAGACTTATAAAAAAAATTTCTAAATTATTATGTCATTTTAAGCAAGTTTCAACAAAAAAACCAATATAAATATTACAAAAAAGTAAGACACAGTAACGTATCATCTAATGATGAGGACAAGTGCTGGACATCCCTGTTTGCACAGTTCGTCACGTGAACATCACAAAGTGTACTTACCCAAACTCAGATGATCCAGTCTGCTCCACACCTGCTGCAAACCTGTGCAGCGTGTTACTGTACTGAATACTACTGGGAGCCACAAGACAATGCTAAGTATTGTGTCTGACATACCTAAACGTAAGAAAGGTCCAGGAAAAATCTAGGAAACAGGAATTGCTCACGTCCACAATAATCTCTGAGACCACTGTTGTCTATGCAGTCTGTCACCAACCAAAACATCATTATGTGGCACACAATTGTATTATATAAAGGATAGTATGTTATGCCTTTCAGTAAGCTCATGCAGAAAAATCCTGGACTATTAACTCCCATGACTATGGAGAAATACTAATGATATAAAATATTTAGCAATATTAAAATAATTCTAAAACTTCTAGAGAAAATCTAAAATTATTTATTGAATTCTCATCACACCTTCAACACTAGCTAGATGTTGTGAGGAATATCATACATCAATAGAAACCATATCTAATACACTCAGAAAGCATAAGTATGGTTGGAAAAAAAGACAGCAGGAGCTATAAAAGAAAATTCTAAAAGAGACACACTATATGTGTGTATATGCATACACACATATAGTATGCTCTATGATAAGCTTTGTCATGCTAAAAACTTTAAAAAATAAGTTTACTCCTTACCAATAACTCAATTTAGAATTATTTCTGATATAAATTAAATGTTTAAATGGCTGTCAGTAGAACACTAAACCCCTTCGAGTTTATCTTTTTTTTCAGGTAAGACCTAAAATCATCTAGTTCTTTATTAACCAGACAGCTGTTTACTGTGTACACTACTAAGGTATAACAGGAGAGTGTAAGATGGTCCTTAACTTAAAGGAGTAAGCTTAGTAGCCTGAAAACCAGAATCATCGTGTAAATAGAAACTGTACAGGTGGCAGAGTACCTATGTGCCAAATACACAGAAAACAGTGAGTGCAGTACCCTCTGTGGAGTACGGTTTACAGAAGGCTCCAGAATACATGTGAGAACTGCTGTCTTGGTTCCTTTTCTTCATTGCTGGGACAAAACACCTGACACCCAAAGTGAAGCAAGGAAAGGTTTATTTAGCTTACAGTTTCTGGAGATTTCAGTCCATAATCAGCTGGCTCCCAGGCATGGCACTGGGGCAACACTTCAAGGCAGCAGCCAGAGCAAAAGAGAGCAAAACACAAGCCTGTTCTCTCCCCTCAAATTTTACACAGGCCACCACCCCCACCTTCAGGGTGGGTGTAGCACTCACAAAATGTCCTTGCCCTCCTTTGCACAGGATGGGGATATTTACAAAGTAAGAACCCTGGCCTCCTGCTGAGTCTCTCAGTTAAATTTCTAAACTGCACAAGTTGACACAATGTATCCACTATAAGAACTGTCCTGTGTCACAAAGGGTGAGAGCAATTTTACATGAAAAGAATAAAACTTGCAAAGCCTAGTTGTTATGGTTTAAAATGCAGGGTCTCACAAGGACTAGGTACTAAAGGCCTGGTTGCCAGCTGACGACTGCATCATGACTGACTGCATCATGGGAGCTCCAGCCCCTTCAGAGGATTAGCCCACTGACAGGTGTATAATGTGCTGTCATTACTGGGAGACGACAGAAACAGGAGATGGGGCCAGGGTCTATATCATGTTCTCAGTTCCTTCCTCTAGATCTTTCCCCCATCTCTCTGCTGACTGGCTACCATTAGAGGAAGAGATCTCCTCTACCACGCCCTTTCATCATAATTCTGTTCTGTCACAGACTTAAAAAGAATGGAGCCAACTGACCCTGAACTGGAACCTCTCAAACTTGAGCCATAGTAAACCTTTCCTCCTTTAAGTTGTCACCTCAGGTGTTTTGTCATAGCAATGAAATGCTGCGTAACACATCAGTTCATTAGTCTATCGCAACCACTGCTAGGTAACTGTGGTCCTAATCTAATATTAAAGAATACCAAGCCTTACTATAGCCTAAAAAAGCAATAGTATCCTAATATTCCATAATAATTCTAAATGGTCCAAAAACACTGAAAATGTCTGTGGTTTATAAGTTTTTAAACTCATAGCCTATAAAAGCTAAAGTCACAAAACCCAACAATTAGCTCTTTATGGTCAAACTTCAATTGGACTGCTTCACGAAGTCCTTTTCGAAGATGCCCAAAGATACTGCTCTACCTTGCCTCTGAACACCCATCTATGCTGCACATGGCATTCGGCCACGGATTTTGTGTTCTTTTTCTTTCTCATTGTAGACTGCTGTTGTATCTTTCTTGTTGTAGATGTTAATTTTGCTCAGTGTGTCTTCCCTTGCATAACCTCCTTCTAGTCCATGGCTTTGCTGGAATTACCATTAATGTATTCGTGCCCATCGCAACAGGAGTGTATCCCTGAGTGGACTGACTACCAACTCTAGACACGGATTCCCCCCAATCACATTATAGCACTCCAGCAAGAGGGAAGTTTTGCAGTGTTTTGGGTTAGCCATTATTTTTTGTCTATTCAGCAAGTGTTCTCATTCTTCTTTCAAAATAAAACCTTTACAATTTTAGTTATTACTTTTTCTTGACGTCTGATAAGATGGCATAAGTTGTGGTATTAGTCTATGAAGATTTATATTTAGTTCCAACTTATCACCCTAGAATTTTCGCTTTACTCAGAGCATAAAATCTGACTTGTACATTTTCTTAACAACAAAGACTAGCACCGAGCATAATCAACGTGAAGTATTCAGTCAATAAAGTATTTCATAAATGCTCCAGCAGATGGGGCTAATAGCACAGATCAGGATAGGCTGCCTTCCATCCCACTAGTGTCCAAGTGTAAGCTCAATGTCCACCCACAGCAGGGAGGCTCGGCTTAGTAGACATCCGCTTAGAGAAGTTTCTGAATCTCTGCTTCTCTTTTATAAGCAACATATAACGTCACTGCTGCTAACGAAAAATAATGGTTGATGACAATCTCTTATTTTGGTCTATTAATGCCATTTAAACTTCTTAGGATTTAAACCTTTTTAAAAAATTAATTTTCTAAGTAGCTCATGGACTTCTTATGTTAGAAGCATTAATACAGAATTTATAAAATGTTTATTTTGTCAAAAAAAAGTCTAGTGCAGTGGCAGTCAAAGACAGTACAGAGGGCTTTGAATAAGAACTAAGATCTGACCATGGTGCTATCATTGTATAGCACTGGGCCTACCCTCACCTGTGAAAGATGGCTGTCAAAAACGGCTTATCCAAGGCCTCTTGGTTGTAAAATGCTAGGCCAACCTGTTCCTCTTCTTGCTCATGTTTACATCTGAATTATTCTGTCAAGTATGAAATTATTAGTGTACAAAGCAGCTTACAGGCTAAAAATTACTGCTGACTTAGTGAAAGTTCACTAAAGAACTGTAAGTCCCATTACTAGGTTATACTCTGGGTAAGTGATGTATCAGTATGAAAAGTGATTTCTAGAGGATTGTCACCATCAATCATTAAATTTCAGCTTCTCTATCATGCAAACATCCTTCAAATTCGCCCACTTTTTGCCATCCTTACTGTTATTACCAGCCCAAACCACCACCATTTTGCACTTGGACTACGTAAAGTGTCCTCTACATCCGCCACGTCCCCCCACACTCTTGCTTACTCCGCAGCCAGCCATGTGCCCGAAACACAAATCTAAGTGACGCCCTTCCACGGCTCCTCATTGCCTCTAGGTTGGGTCCAGAGTCCTCCACAAGCCTTCCCTGCCTCACAAGTGCTGTGAAGAAAACAGTAATAATTTAACACCACCTAAATGGTGAGTGGTATTTTTTTATTTCTTATAAATACGGTTTTCTATTTTTTCCTAATTTTGATCTTTTTTATCTCTCTGTGTACACTAATGGTAAAGTGTATACTAACTATTGGCACTATGAAACTGTTTTACCTGATTTTCGTACTTCTTTGTCAAATCATCACTGACTCTCTCACTTCCCTTGCAGCTTACTATGTATTCCGTGCTTTTATTTGACCCGTCCCTCATTAATCTCTTCTGTTCCATTTTCTTTAACTTTAATCCTAGTTCTAACCCAACAGATTAGATTCTGATTACTCAAATTTATGAAGAGAGATTATGTCTTATCTCTCCCTCCTAGTCAACCCAAGCTTCTTTTTACTCTTCTAGGTTTCCTAAAAGAGTTTTCTTCCTTTTGCTTCTCTGCAAAGACTCTTCACTTTTTCCTCAAATATAAAATTCAACTGCCTCTGCCAGGCAACTGAGCTTTTTCACAATTTAGAACCAATCTTTCCGCCTAAATTCCATACAGAGACCAGCATCCACCAAGGCAATCACCAACTGTGCCCTCCTTTGCCCACTCCCACGGAGGCAACTTTTCTCCAACATGCCCCAGAGCGAAATGACCTTTCTCGATGCTCTCTGCACATTCAAACTGCACACACACTTCAGGACCTTGGCAAGTACTACGTCCATCATAAAACCTTCCCTACAAGAGCCTATGAATAAAATACACACATTGTGTTTGTAAGACATTTTACAAAACATTTTAACACTGTGATACTCAGTAGAATTTGTCAATAGTACCCTAAAGTAAATAAAAATCCCAAACACAGGAAAGAGACAGAAAGCATGGTATTTCACCTCTGCAAGGCACGCAGGGTAGGGGGCAAGCACTGGCTGGATCTTTTGTGAGAAAACACCAATATACCATTTCCTTAAAGAATTGATACCTTAATGTTACATAAAAATAGCTTACCCTTTTTCCATACCCATCATTTAATGTGATGCTTTACCTAATCAATAGTATAATCCAGGGCAAAATTTCTACACACTGTTAGATAATTAAAGTTAATTGAATTTCAGCTATAATCTCCTAATTTTAATCAGCAGGCATTCCAAGAATCTTGGAAAGTTGACAAATTTAGAAAACTAAGTCACTATTGTCTGACAAGTCACAAAACCGCTCACATTTTTCATAAGTGGTTTATTTAAAACTCCTTAATTCTAACAGCTGCCCACTTTTGAGGTTATTTTCAAATAAAGACATCGAAATCCTTTGATAAGTTAATGGTATAACAACATATGCACCAAATCACAAAGAGAACATTTTAAATTGCCCACATTTATGTACATCAGTATTTTCTTACAATAAAAAATACTTTTTTAAAAAACACGTTGTTTGAAAAGTAACAATTTAGTACTAAAAAATATCATACTTCACAAAAGTAACATTCCCTTGTCCATAAGGGCACAAATAAATCATTCAAGGAATGTCTATGAACAACTTGCTGAGTTTATAGGATCTACCACAGCTTACTTTACCTTAAGGTCTTGCCGTGTGGCTAGAAGTTCTGATTCCTTCCCGTAGAAGTCGGACTGCAGTTGTGTGAGACTCTCCCGGCATTTCTCGTAGGTCCTCTGCACCCCGGATGCCTTCTCTTTCTCTGCTGCAAGCTCCTGGGCTGCCTGCGTCGACTGCTGCTGTAGTTTACTCTCCAGCTCAGCCTGAAACACACAGCAGTTATTTACACAGCATGCACACAAAACCCAGCTACAAATGCAGAATGAAATTCACACAATGAAGAAGACTCTGAAAACAAGCTGAAGCACTTTTATGCCCTAAAATTCCACTTTCATAGTTACTTGCTTTATACTTAAAAAGTGAAAGAATTACAAAATTCAACACATCTCAATTTTAAAACTATAAAATGCAAAAGCAAGTGAAGAGGAAAAAAAAAGCTCTTCTCTGAGAAGTACTAAGTATGAGGTTTCAGGAGATAGATGATAACTATATTCTGATGGAAAATGCAGCGTTAGGTGTCTCAGAAGACATATTGTAAGGTTGAACTAAGAGAAACTTCATGAAAGAAATTAAGAAGCCATTAGTGTGTTGTCTTGACATAGAAAGTTTGTACTCTTGGAAATTTAAGAATACCTCAGGAAATTTCCACAGATCATCTTTATTAATAACAAAGTAAGGAAAAGTCTCACAAAGGTTCAAACTTTTCTAAATTCTACTTTTCCTTAGTTTTCAAGATTTGGAAAACACACAGACATTATGATGTAACTAAAATATATGCATAACTTGAAAAACAAGCAGGCAGTGTGGTGGCACTTGGGAGGCTGAGGCAGGAGAACTGCCATGAGTTTGAGGCCAGCTTGGACTACACAGTGAGTTCAAGGCCAGCCTAGACTACATAGTAAGATCCTGTCTCAAAACAAATCAAATCAAATCAAATCAAATCAAATCAAATCAAAGAGAAGAGAAGAGAAGAGAGAGAGAAAAGAGAGAAAAGAGAGAAAAGAGAGAAAAGAGAGAAAAGAGAGAACAAGAAAAGAGAGAAAAAAGAAAGAGAAAGAGAAAGAGAAAAGAGCTGAGCAGAGCAAGCACTTACGTGGCCTTGAAAATAAATATACCAACTGACACAAAAGTGGAGAGTAGAATAATGGTCACTAGAGTTAGGAAGGGTAAGGATATACAGGACAAAGACAAGCTAGATAAGGGGAAGCAAAATACAACTAGACAGGAGGAATAAATTCTAGTGTTCCATAATACCACAGAGGGACTCTAGTTTATAACAGTTTATTATATATTTTATAAAGAAGAGTTTATTATATATTTTAGAAGAGTTTGAAATTTCCCAACACGAAGACATGATACACGTTTAAGCAGACAAAAATGCTAATTGCTCTAATGTGATCATTAAATACTGCATACATGTACAGAATTACTGCACTATACCCCATCTATACTGTATTATAATGACTATATCAATTAAAACTTTTTAAAATGAAATCAACACTAGTTCAGTGAAACGGCTATGAGTTTCAAATCTTTTATTGCACATACACTCTACTTCAAAGGTCTCAACTAAGGCTATGGTTTTAAACATTTATCTCTAATTGAACAATAAACAGATACCTACCTTAAGCAGAATACTTAAATCTCTGACAGCAACCCTATACATCAAAAAGCTGCTGCTTTTGCCAATAAATGGCATCACCAGCTATCCACGTGCACAAACTCCAACCAACAGCTGCCCTTAATTCCTCTTTCCGTAACCCACCAGAAAACCTTGATGACTCAACTTCCAAACCATGTTCCTCAGTTATTCATGCCAGCATCACATGTAATCTAGTTTATTCCAATAGTTTTCAGGCGTTCCCTGTCTGCTCCTTTATTTCCCTTTAGTCAAATCACAACTATCTGTTGAGACTGTCCATTCAAACTCTCCAATAGACTCTATCCTTAAAACAAAGTACCCATTCTGTTCTCTCATACACCTACACAGCTGCATATGCTCTTAGGGCGCACCTCATGCTATGAGCATAAGGACCCTTGGTGGGACATTTACTCTGCTCCCTCCAGTACATTTCAGCCTGGGGTTCTCTGCTCACTGCTGACTTGCAGACTTTTTCCCATCGCTGGAGCTCCTGGTTCCTTCTCCCAGCTCGCTCAGCCCTCTGTGATGCTGGCAGCTTCCAGGTTAGAGAGGAAATTTATTTAGTTATGCAGGCTGTACCATCCCCATCTACCCTGGGTCTGCTACAAAGTGAGCAATGCTGACTAGGGAAGTGCACAGTTGTGGTCATCCCCAGCCTCCTCCCCTGGAAGTTTCTAGCATACTGCAGGTGGCTAGGACTCTGGGCTGGGCTCTGCCCTCCTGGACCAGGATTCTTTTGCTGTTATTATCACAGGTTCTGAGTCATGTCCAGGCAGGAAGACCATGGGTTCCACCAAGGCTGGGGAATGATGGCCTCTAGAGTAAGTGCCTGTTGCAGTCACTCCCCTCCCTCCTTTCCCTGTTTTGTGCTTTTCAAAGGGTGGCTACGTCTCCAGGAGCTGAGCTGGGATCCTTGCCAGCAATCTGATCAAATGTTTGCTAATACTGTCACAGATTCTGGTTATGTCCCTGTGGGGGGCAGCATGGCTCTGTCACACTGGGAACAGCAGTGTCTCCAGACCTATGCTGGGTGAGTACCTGAGTTTACGTGGGAGTTCTCTTCTTATTCTGGCTTTCTCATTTTCTGAATTTCATCGGACCAGTCTCCCGTTTTGAGTTTAGTTTGGTAGTGAACATCTCAGTCCCCTCTTACAAGCATTCCAGCTGACCTCAGTGAGTGCCACAGAGCTCTCCAGGAAGGCTGCATCTTCACACCTCCAGCTTCCATTTTGTTTGCACACTCGTTTGCTCATTCAATTATAAGCTACTTGAGATTAGAAAGTCATACCCTATGAAGGTGCACATCTGTAATCCCGGCAAATACTGGCTATGTACCCAACACTCCCGAACCCTGTCCTTCTCAACATCAAGAAGTATGTCCCTGATTTTGGCACCCATTACTCATATAAAAATCAACTACCAACAAGAACGCTGTCCCTAAATCTCGGTTCTTTGGGTATCACCTAATAAACCGGAATGAAATACTAATTTTAATGACCAATATAATGCCAAGGGAAAGTGCAACAGTTGTATTTTTTAATTAATTTACGAAGCTATAAAAATGAAGCTCTTTTTCATAAACATGTGAAAATTAAATAGCACCCTGCTGAACAACCAATGGGTCACAGATGAAATTAAATGAGAAATTAGACATTTTTTACATTTGAGTGATAGCAACAATACAACATACCAGAACTTATGGGACACAATGAAAGCAGTCTTAAGAGGAAAATTTATAGCAGTAAACACCCATATCAGGAAAACAGAGCAATGCATATAAACAATTTAATGATGAACTTCAAATTTCTAGAAAAAGAAGAGGAGGCTAGCCAGGCATAGTGGCTCATGCCTGTAATCCCAGCACTCAGGAGGCTGAGACAGGAGGACTGTTCCAAGTTCAAGACCAGCCTGGACTACAAAGTGAGCTCAAGGGGCAGCCTGAACGGCATAGTGAGACTCTGTCTCAAAAAGGCAAGGGCTGGGGATCTACCTCAGTGGCCTAAGTGCCTGCCTGGCAAGTGCGAGGTCATGAGTTCAATCCCCAGTGCCGCAAAAAAAAAAAAAAAAAAAGGAGGAGGCTAAATCAAAAGCTCACAAGAGGGAGGAAATTATAAAGATTAGAGCAGAAATTAACACATACGAGACTAAAAAACAATACAAAGAATCAATGAATCAAAGAGTTGGTTCTTTGAAAGATTAAATAAAATTGACAAACCCTAAACCAACTTTATCAAAAAAAGAAAAAACTCAAATACACACAATTAGAAATGAAAAGAGTGAAATCACAACAGACCCTGCAGAAATTCAGATCATCCATACCCACTTTGAAAACCTGTATTCTAATAAGATGAAAAATACAGAATAAATGGACAGATTCCTAGATATATATGAATTACCAAAGCTAAATCAAGAAGATATAAAAATCCTAAATAACACAGTATCAATAAGTGAAATCAAAGATGTAATTAAAAACCTATCAACAAAGAAAAGCCCAGGCCATGATGGATTCACTGAATGTTACAAGAAATTTAGAAAAGACCTAACACCACTACCTCTCAAACTCTTTAATGAAATTGAAATAGAAGCAATACTTCCAAATTCATTCTTAGAAGCAAGTGTTACCCTGATACCAAAACCAGAGAAGGACCCACTAAGAAAAAGAATTACAGGCCAATTTCCCTAGTGAATGTATATGCAAAAATTCTCAAAAGGATACTGGCAAGCAAAATGCAGCAAATCATCAAGAAGGTTATATACCATGAACAAGTAGGATTGATTCCAGGGATACAGGGATGGTTCAACATACATAAATCAATAAATGTAATATACCATATTAACAGAGCCAAGGACATAAATCACTTGGTCATCTCAATAGATGCAGAAAAAGCTTTTGACAAAGTCCAGCACCCATTCATGATAAAAACCCTACAGAAAATTGTATTGTCTTTATCTCAATCTGATAAAAGTCATGTATGAGAAACTAACAGCCAACATCATACTAAATGGACAAAAACTGAAAGCTTTCTCTCTAAAATCAGGAACAAGACAAGGATGTCCACTGTCTCCACTCTTATTCAATACAGTCCTGGAAACTTTAGCCACAGCAATTAGACAAGACAAAGAAATAAAAGGAATAAAGACAGGAAAGGAAGAAGTTAAACTATTGTTCTTTGCTGATGGCATGACACTGTACACAGAAGACCCCAAAAACTCCACTAAAAAACTAGTAGATTTAATAAGCAAATTCAGTTGCATGGCTGGATACAAAGTCTACACTCAAAAATCCATAGCCTTCCTGTACACAAACAATAAACTCACTGAGAGTGAAATCCAGGAAACAACACTTTTCATAATCGCATCCAAAAAAATGAAATACCTCGGAATCAGTCTAATGAAGGATGTAAAAGACTTCTACATTGAAAACTACAGTGCTCTGAAAAAGGAGATTGAAGAAGGTATTAGAAAATGGAGAAATATCCCATGCTCTTGGGTAGGATGAACCAATATAGTTAAAACCGCCCTACCTCCAAAACTGTTATACAGATTCAATGCAATCCCAATCAAAATTCCAATAGCATTACCTCACAGAATTAGAGAAGACAATCCTAAAATTCATCTGGAACCAGAAGAGACCTAGAATAGCAAAGGTAATCCTGGGCAACAAAGACAAGA
>RJWT010002168.1:0-42468 GCA_004365215.1 Cuniculus paca
TCTGTCTGAGAGAGAGACAGAAGGGGTGCGAGTGGGTTGCCCTACCTTTGTAGTCCTTCCTAACCCGTGGCAGTTCCTGCCTTCTTATCCTGCACAGTTTTAATGAGTACAGGTTGTGTACCCAGCAGGATGCTCCTCATCTGCATCTGCGTGCTGTTTCTGAGGTGAACTGAAGGAGAACGTGAAAGTGACAGCAAGGTACACATGTGTGTTGTTGGAGAGAGGAGGCTGACAGCATGTAAAGATTTGGAGTTGGGTCCCAAATAGAAGGGAAATTAATTAAAGTAATTAAATGTATTGTATGGACATACACACATCATTATTGATGTTAATTTTTTTTATATTTGCGAGACTTTCTGAGAAGTTTTGACCTATACATGGCAAATATATAGCAATCATATTCTAGCTTTACTAAACTTAAGTTATAAATATGTAACAATAAAATACAAATTTTGTATTTTAGGAAAATTCACGAATTGTGAGGGTGAAAGTTATATCTGGAATAGGCCTTGCCAAGAAAGATATCTTGGGATCTAGGTAAGCATATCAATTGTGTTGGGATTTTTAAACTTTGGATTTGTTCACTAATTTTTCCCTAAACTTTCATTAATTGAAAATCAAATGTTATTTGTAAATTGCTGTACCAAGTAGAATAATAATGTGTTAGTTACTTTCTCATTGCTGGGACAAAATACTTGAAGCCCATGGGCAGGAGGCAACCCCCAGCGACCCATCTCCTCCCACTGGGCTTCACCTCTCAGCATCACACTCAGGTATAAACCTATCAGTGAATTAATCCAGTGTCACACACCCACGATCCAGTCACCTCCTAGGAGCCCCTCTTCTGAGTGCATGAGGCTTTGGGCAGACATCTAGATACAAGCCATAACAAATAGTATTTCTAATTGACAGTTTACTAAATCTCTTACTATGTGAATTACTGCATTTGTGAAAGTAGGCATACCCACAAATCAGAGTGAAAATTACAAGATGTATTATTGAGTTCTGCCTCCAGAAATTTATAAAATTCTAGCAGGCTCATCATTTAGCAAATAACTATAAATTGCAGTCGTAAAGGGCCAGTGATATAGCTCAGCAGCAAAAAAGCACTTGCCTGGCAGGTGCAAAGTCCTGAGTTCAATTCCCTGTAACAAAAAAAAAGCAAAAAATTGTGGACATAATACAGAAAGTGTCACCTGAACTATTGGAGGTGACTCTGGGAGTCAGATGTTGGTGGGCTTCACATTTGGAAGAAAGGCGTTGTGCAGAGTGAGATTCCAGTCTTAAGAATGAATCTGAGGCCAATGGAATCAGAACCTGGACAACTATAGTCTGGGAATCCATAGCCTGGGCCTGAAGACATCAGGCCAGTTGTAAAGGTGCTGGGAGGGACAGGGTGGGAAGGCTTGCAACTCACCTCCAAAAAAGTGCCTGAGCAAAGGCCAGTCCCACACACAGAAAAAAGGGACCTGGGCATGTAGCTCTGGGTAAAGGCTCTGGGTTCAATACACAGTGCTCCCCCAAAAGTTGAACACAGCCTTGAGGATAACCAAGCTGACATGTGTATATGTGTTTATATTGGAGTCTTAGAAGGAGAGGAGAGGTGAAGTGGGAGGCAAAACTTTTTAAAAAGAAAATAATACCTTATATTTTCCCAAATTTGATGAAGCACATAAATTTATGTTATCAAAAACATGAAGCAGGATAAAACTAATAACAGACTGAGTTATACTAGTCAAACTGTTGTATGTCTGCCATAAACAAAAACAAGTAAATAGAATGCTCTGACAGCTCTGGTGTGAAGGGCTGCAGTGCATGTGCAATGCAAGTGTTTAGTAGCGTGAGACAATATGAAGTGCAGGTGAAATAAAGATTTAAGGGCATATATTTAATATATGGATAAACCACTAAAATAATGCAAAAAAGTTTCATTTAAAAATATACTGACTGATTTTAATACTTATATGTAAAGTCAAGGCACATAGAATAACCAAAACAATTTCAAAAAAGATAAGATTGGAAGACTTATACCTGATTTCAAGACTTGTTTTGTGACTATACTAATCAAGACAGATGCTTTTTGCAACAGAATAGTGTGGGAAAGTATATGTGAATACATACTCACACAAACACACATAAATGTGGTCAGTGACTTTCAGCAAAAATGCTGTGACACGTAAGCAGGCTTGTCAACTTGACTGGTTTGAGAATGGCCCATACTTCTGGGTGTCTTGGTGGGTCATGGAGGTGTGACCTTGGGATGCTATATCTGGTCTCCTGCCCCTTTCTCACTGTTGCTCTTCCCTGCTCTGCTTCCCATCAACCTGAGCAGCTGTCCTCCACCATGCCCTTCCACAATACCATTATTTCCTTGGAGCCAGCTGACCATGGACTGAACCCACTGAGCTGTGGGCAAAAACAAACCCTACCTTCTTTAAATTGGGTATGTCCCAGCAATGAAAAGGCTGACTAACAAAAACTCTGAGGTCACTAAAGAGGGAAAGTACTAGTTTTTTCAGTACATGGTACTGGAACTGCTGATCAGGGGGAATGAGCTTTACACCAGTGCATTAATAGCTTTAAGCAAGATGAGTAGACCCTACAGATCTCTACAGCATTGCATTTATAGTTGACTGTACTGTTTTATACTTAAAAATCTAGGGGGATACATCTTATGTTAAATGGTTTTATCACAATAAAAACAAGCATATATTTGACAAAGGCCTTTAATCCACATTATATAAAGAACTCTCGAAAGTCTGCAGTAATATTTTTTAAAGCCAATTAAACATGGAAAAGATCTTATGTCTGTGGACTATCAAAGTGAAAATGTCTAAAATGTCTAACTGGGCGGTTGAGATATTGTCTTGGTTACTTTTCTCTCGTTGAAACAGAATACCTGACACCCAAAGTGAAGGAGAGAGAGTTTTATATCTTACAGTTTTGAGGGTTTCAGTCCATACTTAGCTGACTCCAAGGCAGGGTGGCGTGGCTGAGGGGCAGCTGTTCATGGTGGGTACAAGAGGCAAGAGGGAACCTCACAAAAGAGGGGAAAGCACACCTCCTCCCCGACCTTACATTTTATGCCAGCTCCAGCCCTGGGTGGGTGCAGAACTCACATCGCCAATCCCAGCGCTAGACAACGAACCAATCACCGACACTAGATTCTGCCGCTTCCATGACTACATGAGGCTTGGGGGCCACCTAGATACAAACCATAACAGAGAATGACACATATTTACATTTTATGTTTATGTTTGATGGTATATGGTTAGTTGTAAAATACCATAGATGAGATTGGAAAGGTAAACTCTGGACAACAGGGGCAGGGAGGTATTGAGGGAATATCTCTGTGTGCCCAGCCTTGGTAGAAGAGGAGCCTGAGAAAGAGACTGAGAAAAAGGTTAGGATGCAGTGAGGGGACTAGGAAGAGTTGTGTTGTGAAAGCTAAATAGAGGAACATTTCAAGGAGAAAATGGCCAGTAGTGTCAAACGTACAGAGCCAAGACAGGAAGTGCCTGAAAGATGTTGATTGCTTTAGCAAGGCTGATGACTATTATGAACATTTTCAAAGGAATGAGTCTGAGGGACAGAAACCAGACTGTTGTGTTCGGAAATGAGGAAAGGGAGGTGAGCTGTGTGTGGGCACGGCCCGGCTCTTGCACCTGCTCCTGTGTCACCTGCACAAAGAGAGGAAAGAATGCCACCTGTTGGGATGCAGAGTTGGTACAGTGACCTGTTTCCTACAAGGCCTGGGACAGTAATTGCTATGCAAGATTTCTTGTTACAGAGTTTTTCCTTGTCAAATTTGAGAAGGGAAGAAAATTGTCCTGCTTTGCTGGAGAAGCGAGGCAGAGTCAAGGGAGGAAGAGTTTAGAAAGTTACATGCCTAGGGAAGCCAAAGGGATACTGAGGCCAAACTCTAGAGGTGGGAATTCCATGCCAGACAAGAGGGCCTGGCCATAGACAGGAAAAGGACCCAGTCTCTGCAGGAGCAGAAAGGACAGGGTCTGATCCAGCACTGGGATTTGGGAGCATTCAATGGCTCTGATTTTTGTCGGTTGAAGTAGGAAATAGAGGTAGTAGGAGAAAGGGGGACTGGGAATTGGTGGGTTGGCTTGGAGATGGTGAATACTTGAAATGCCCAGGAGAAATGGGAGACAGTTGACCATGGGCAAGAAAAGCATCTAACCCTGTATATCACAAGATCTTCCTTCTCCACATCATCTTTTAAAAGTGTTATATCACACAAAATTATTTTTAACTGCAAACCATTTGCTTTTATAAAAATGGTGTATGGCCTGTCATGGTGGTGCTCACCTGTAATCCTTGCACTCCAGGAGGCTGAGGCAGGAGGATCACAAGTTTGAGCCCAGCCTGGACAACTTAGTGACTTCACAAGACCCAAAATGAAAAATAAAAAAGAACTGGGGTTGTCATTCAGTGTGAAAGCCCTGAGGATTGAACCCAGTATGTCTTTAAAATAAGGGGTGGGGCTGAGAGGAAAGGAGGGGGAGAAGGAGAGAGGAGAATTGTTTACACCTGTGAGATAACTTGGCCCAACCTGAGGTTTTAAAGATCACTGTTACAATCAATCTTAATTTAAAAGAAAAAGCACAAAATAAAAATAAAAATTTTGAAAATCTAAAAAGTGTATGTCATTAGACCTATGATTAAAAGGTTTTTCCCCTCTAATTCTGTGTTATAGTAACATGATATTTAAGCTTTTTCATAAGGTGTAAAACTAACTGCTTGCCCTGCATATACAACCTTGATGTTTTAAGTATAGAAAGTAATTGTAGAAATTGTTCATGAGGAAAATTCTTATGACTTTCAGTAATCTGAATTTTGGCCAAGCCACAATTAAACATTTCCATTTTCTGAATTTTAACAGTGATCCTTATGTGAGAGTGACCTTATATGACCCAGTGAATGGAGTTTTTACAAGTGTGCAAACGAAAACCATTAAAAAGGTTAGATTTATCAATATTCAAAACAATTTTAATGAACTTTGTCGTATTTTGATGTGACAAAACATTTAAAAATTAATTATACTATGTTTATCTTTTAGTCTTTGAATCCAAAGTGGAATGAAGAAATACTATTCAGAGTAAGTCTGCACTTTATTTTATTAAAACAACAACAACAAAAATTTTTTCTTCATAGGTTAGAATTGTAAGTTCTCATTTATAATACTTAAATGTGTCGTAGAATCTGCCTAGTGTTTAAAAAATTGTTTAAAGAGTTAAAATTAGATGTCCTGTCACAACAGGTCCTGGAATTGTCAATCTTATGGGAACCAATGGGAAGTAATGGAAACGCAAAGGGACTATAAAACTGGAATTATTTCATTCTAATACACAGACCCAATTCACAGCAGTAATGGCAAACCTTAGAGCTTTCAATGGTACAAATAGCCCACGGTGGCACACGTGCCATAGGTTCGCCACCCCTGATTTAGAGAGTTACGATAGTCATGGTCCAATGTAACAGATTTTGTTCACATTTCAGTGATGTGATATTTGTGTCTCATGATCATTTATTGAATAGGCTGGCCCAGCCAGGAGCTGTGGGGCCTAGCAGTGTGTGATGCATCTTGCTCATAGCCCTCTCTTGATCTTCCCACCTCTGCCCTCCCCTCCTCACTGGGCCACAGAGCAGTCACCTGGCAGTAGGCACTGCAGGCTCCTCGAGGGAGGCCCTCAAACAGTGTCTCTCATGGCTGCCAGAGACCACACCTTCCTCTCCTCAGACTTGTCCCTCTGTGTTGCCTTTAAAACACTTTTCCTTGGGGGCTGGCTCTTGCTTTCTTGCTTTCCTGCTTTCTTGCCTGCCCTGCTCTGCTCTGCTCTTCTCTTTTCTTTTTCTTTTTCTTTTCAGAACCGAGAATCAAACTCAGGATCACGCTTCACAGGCAGGCGCCATGCCTCGGAGCTATACCCCCAGCCAGGCTTTTTCTTCTTCGGTTATTGACACCCTTCTTTCTCTGTCCACCTAAGACACTAGCATCTTAAGAAACGTTGGTTTCTGCTTCCCCTGCACGCAGCTCACATCCAGGTCCCCCCTCCAGCTCCTGGCCCATATGACTTCGCACAGGGAGCGCTGCACTTGACCTCATTCCGGAAGAAAGCAGCCACTCATCTATTCCACATTTAAAGACTGGGATTTGGTTTGTTCTGTTCAGTTTTAACAAAGGGAAGACATTGCGGAAGCCAGGCAGAGATGCTGCTGCTGACCCAGTCGTCAGCACCCATGTTGCTCCGGTTTGGTTAGAGGATGATCTCCTTTGTACTCTGCTTAGCACGACATACAGACAGCACTTGAAGTCAGTCTGAACACTGTGGATTCTTGAGAAAATGGCATTCAGTCAACTGAATAGTCATATGGAGAAAAATGAATCCAATTTCAGTTTTGCTTACTCGTCAGAATAAACTCCATTCTTGGTGGTGTCTGGTGTGGTTGCTGCCTTGGCGTGTGTGTGCATTGGAGAACTTGAAAGTGCTTCTAAATGGCTGATTTTTATTTATTTATTTAGAATTATTGTTGCCTATCTTATTGCATTTTACTCAGAAATATATGTGTTTTCAGTGTATTGAAGTTTTCTTTGTATGTCCTACCTTTCTTCTTTTCTGCTATCCTTTGGCTTGCCCACGTCAAATAGTCCAAATAGCGATGGATTGATATTTGTCTTGTGCCAATTTTGATGGGAATGGATCTAACAGGACTCCATTAAAGGTGGTATTTATTGTTTATCATATTAGAGATGTTTAGCTATTGCTATTTTTTCAAAAGTTTAAAAAAACACATGATCAGTTTTAGATGTGCTGTAATGATAGGGTATTGGTCTTAACCTGACGCTGTAACCAACCAGAAAGCGGGAGCGGGTAGTGAGTGAGACGGAACAATGTTAGTCAGAAGGTCCAAGCTACCAGTTACAAGAGGAAAGCGTTCTGGGGGAGCTAATGTATAGCATGGAGACTGTAGTTACAATTCTGTATTGTTTTGTAGAAATTTGTTAAGAGTGAATTTTAAGTGTCCACACATATGCACACAAAATGGTTAACGTGTGGTAATGAATGTGTTCATTTTATTGTAATTATTTCACAAAGTATGCGTATACCAAATCATTGTGTATACATCATGAGGTATTTATTGTTGGCCCATTAGATCAAATCATATATAATTGATAATTATACCTCAGAAATCTGGAACAAAGGAAGAAACTTAGATATAACGAAATACCTAGGTTAAAGTGAAAAAGATACAAAAAGACATACCATGCAAAAAGCAATCAAAAGAAAGTGAAGTATCTGTATTAAAATCAAAGTAGGTTTCACAATAAGGAGGCTTATGAAAGATAAAGAAGGGGTTTACAAAATGATGAGAAGGATCAGTTCCTGAAATAAAATAACCGTTTAACCATGTATATACCTAGCAACAAAGTTTTAAGATACACAAAACAACTGGTAGAATAAAAATTAAAAATAGGCAAATATATTATTATACTTAGAGAATTCAGAACTCTTCTTTTTCTCAGTAATTGGTAAAACAGGTAGGCTAAAATTCAGTGAAGATACTGAAGTCCTTACAACACTACTGATTTTACTTGATTGATAGCTATAGACTCTCCATCCAATAACTGAATTTACCTTTTCGAGTGAAATATTTACAGAGTAATCTGGCAAAAAACCAAACCTTCGAAATTTTTAAAGAATAGAAATCATGACAATTACGGTCTCTCACTCTACTAGAATTAAAGTAGGGATCAATAACAGAAAACTGTGTTGAAAAAAAATCCCTAAATATTTGTTGTAGTTTGTAGTTGTTGTTGTCTTTTTGAGACAGGGTTTTGCAGTGCAGTTCAAGCTGGCCTTGAACTCACTGCTTAGCCCAGGCTGGCCTCGAACTCACAGTGATCCTCCTGCCTCAGCCTACCAAGTGCTGGGGTTACTTGTTTGTGCTACCAACCCCAGCCTAAATATTTGGAAGTTAACACACTTCTGAATAATTCATGGGCCAAATAAGAATTCTCAAGGAGAATCAGAAAACATTTTAGCAGAATGAAATAAAAATACAAAATCAAAATATGTATAGGTTGCAGCTAATGCATTGTATACAGGGAAATGTATAGCATTAAATGTTTTTGTTAGGAAAAAGAAGAAAGTTCCTTAATCATTAATCGAAACTTTCACCATAAGAACTAGAAAGTGGCATCATTACTGAAACCATAGACATCAAAATGAATAATAAGGGGTAGGATGACCAACTCTGTCCCTATAAATTCATTAACTTAGATGAAATGAAATAAAGACACCTACTACCAGAGCTCATTTAAAAGGACATAGATTATGTGAATAGTCCTATAACTTAAGGAAATTGAATATGAAGTTAAAAAATCAACCAAGAACACCTCAAGCCCAGATAATTCTGCAGTTGAATTCTGCCACACATTTAAGTAGCTAATAACTTAAGTTGTACACAATGCCATACCAAAATAGAAGAGAAGGGAACGTGTCTCAGTTAATTTATGAAGCTAGCAACACCCTGATAACAAAACCAGACAGAGACTTTATAAGAAAATAAAACTCCACATCATTAACCTTCATGATCTAAACACTTAAGTTCATTAAGTCAAGTCCCTTCCATTTTGAAAGGTCAGTAATTTGCCCACACAGAGAACTTCCTCACCCAGGAGTGTGTCTGCCTTTCTGGGAGGCTTCAGAAGGCAAGATCCAAAGGGATGGAAATCTGCTCACTAATTCATCCTTCCAGGACCCCAGTGGACGGTATGGGACACCCTGTGACATAGCATCTGTGGGTCACATCCTATCCCACCTTCCAGAGGAAGAGGCTCACAGAGCTCTGGAATGGCCTGCAAAGGATGCAGCTGGAGGACTGAGCTGAGCCAGCTCTCTGCAAACACAGAATACCATTCTTGGGGTGTCATTGATCCATTAAATCAAAGACTTCAATATGAAGTTTTGTTCCCAGTGACACACGGGACCAGGAGCAAAGAAGCAGAAGTGGCCCAGTTTGCTATTTTCACTAACAGTCCAGTGGAGAACTCTGTCTGTCCCTGCAGTTCTGGCTTCTGTGGAGTTAGAGGTTCAAGTCTGCAAAGTGAACTCTTCCAACACAGCAAATGTCCCAGGGAAATACAGCTTTGTCCAGGAACCAGCAGGCATCAGGCTGTGACTTGGTTGAGCTTGCTTGTGTGGTAGATTAAGTGGATATATTATAGGAACCCTACTTGTATCCTGTAGGCCTCTGGTGATGTCACTAATCTGACATTCCATTGCACTGCAGTATTTTCGCTTGTTTTCTAAACAGTCTTACTGAGATATACATATATAGTGCACCCACTTAAAGTGTAGATTTAATATTTTTAATAAAATTAAAGACTTGTGCACCATCACCAAAATAAATTTTAGAACATTTCATCGCCCCATACAGAAACCCCATTCTCCCCACCCCCCAAGTATCTTCTCTCCCAGGACACTGCACTCTGTCTCTTAGATTTGTGTTACGGACATTTTGTATCAATGGTATCATACAATATGTCATCCTTTTGTGTGGCTTCATTTACTTAGCATGATTTTAAGACTCATTCTTATTTTAAGACTCATACCATATATCATTACTCTTTCTTTCTTACCAAATAGCATTCTATTAAGGGAGTGGAAATTTTTTATTTATCTGTAAATCAGGTGATGGATATCTGGGTGGTTTCCAGTTTTTGAATACTGCGATAATGGTGTTGTGAACATTTATATTCGAGTTTTTATGTGGACATGCTCTAATTTTCTTTAGTATGTCCATATGGATGGAACTTTTGAATCATACGGTGACTCCTACTTTTAGCCATTTGCAAAACTACCAGGCTGTTTTCAAAGTAACTGCACCGTTGTACATTCCACTAGCAGCATAGGTGCTTTCTGGTCACCTCCCACCTTTGCTTACACTCATTATCGACAGCTAGGTTGATGGTGGTGTATGATGGTGTCTGATTGTGGTTTTGAAGTGCATTTCTCTGATGGCTAAGGACTCGAACATCTTTTCTTGCACCTGTTGGCTCATGTATTTCTTCTCTGAGAAGTCTGTTCGTATCATATGCCCATCTTATAGTTGGGTAGTTCATCTTTTATTACCGAGTTGTCATAGTTCTTTATATATTCTACGTGCAAGTCCCCCATCAGATACATGGTTTGCATTCTGTGAATTCTTTTTACCATCCTGATAATGTCCTATAAAGCACAACAGTTTTCAGTCTGGATGTTCAGTTGATCTGTTTTCTTTTATCGCTCGTGCTTTGTGTCCTGCCTCATGATCTTGCTTTTGATTTGCTGTCTTAACGGGAAGTGAACCTGTTCAGAGGCTTCCACTGACCCTCTTACCATAGCAGCTCTTATCTCGTAGGCCATAGGTCCAGTGGGGCATGGGGGCAGGATCCAGCTGCTAGATACGTCAGTTCTACATATACTCGAGAACCAGAACCATCACCCATGGTGAGTCTAGACTCACTAGCGCTGGACTTTATTCAGGACTCCATTTGTTCTCTGAGCCCTGTAAGTCTGCTCTAATAGGGGAGCTGTAATGATGCTTTGGGTCTCTGAATATCAACACAGATCTGTTCCCAACATTCCTAAATAAGTTTGATGGTTAATTTCCCCCAATATACATTCCCCAAATAAATGGCCATAGGTCCCCTTGGAAAAGGGAGAATCATTATCATATTACTTCCTACCAGGATTCCTTCCTCTGAGGGACTATCTCATTCTTCAGTCAGTGGGCTTTGGTCATGGCACTCAGTGAGAGATTGTGATTATTTTTTCAGTTGGGGAATCTGTGCTTAGCCTTCTGCTTCCCATTCTTATCTTCCTGTGATTATAGATACCAGGCAGCACCCTCGCTGGTCACCTGCCTGTCTTCCCTAAGGAATGCTGTGTTCTTTTCCTGCAGCCAGGTCTGTTTCCCTGCCTCATACCCAGCCTGGTCCTCATGATAGTTGCTGGGGAGTGGTAGACGGGGATCACCCTGATTCATAGCTGTGGCTGAGCCCAGCGCTGGGACCACCTCCCCTACCATCAGTCCCAGCACACAGAAGTAAGCCACTATGACACTTCGTGGTGCTGTCACTAGCTGTAGTGACTGGCGTGTTGCCTGGCCCTCTTGTAGCTTTCTTCTCTACCTGCCAGGGCAGCTCAGGCATTTCCACTTGTACCACAGAGACTGTCACTCTTTGAGTTTTCTAGGAGTCATTCTGGCCATGGCATCTGTGAGAGGGTACTGTATTAGATCTCTCTTCCAGATAAAGGGCCCCAAGTCAATGAATTCTTGTTTGTCCCGTCCTAATGTTCTGCCTCTTTGATCAAGCATTTTAGTCTCCAGGGAGGTTTCACTGTCTTGCTGGTTCAGAACTCTTCCAGAAGTGATCTTTTCTTCCTTTACCAACCTCACCAGAGTTATGCCAAGGTTTAATAGTGGTTATTACCTAGGCAGCCAGGAGAGAAGTGGGGCAGACCTTTTCCTTGAGGGAAGAAGCCTGTGTGTCTTTCCATGTGGAGTTCCAGCTGTGTGTCTTTCCATGTGGAGTTACAGTTGGACTCACTATAAGGCATGGGCCCCTCCACAGGAGGTGAGGGGATGGGGGCCTGCAGAGCCAGGGTCCTCAGGGACCTCCACCTGCACCCCCGTCTCAAGGGGCAAGTCCCAGGTTTCCCAGGTTTTCCTGGCCAAGGCCTGACCCCAGTGTAACCTTTGTCAGATGGAGCATCTCACTGTCTCTGGAGCCCTGTACCTCTGCCTAGTCCCCTCCATTGTATTTGCTTTTCCATACCAGGAGGTTCAGGCCACCAGCTGCAGAAGGGGTTTCTCGAGTTTCACATTTAACCTTCAAGCTATTACTTAACTGTTTTCTCATTATCTTTCTGCAGACATGGCCATGATGTAGTATAACCAGCCAACTCTGTTGTCACTGTAGGTGTTATTCTTCCTATAGTGTTCAAATGCCTAAAACATCACCAGAGCAAGAATGCTCCCTTCCAGCAGCACATTTCCCCAGGACAGCCAGAGAAGACCTTAGCATTGGCCTGCAACATGGAGTGAAACAAGTATGTCCCACATTCAACTCAGGCTGGGTTCTTGTACTAGCCAGATGGTATGGGCTAGACCTCAAGCCCCCACACCCCACCTGTTTGGTTAGACCTCAGAAATGACCCCAAGATGCAGTTAGATATGCAAAAGCTTTACTGGGGGTTGGCAATGGAGGGGGTCCAGAAAGAGTCTTCCTGCCACGGCACAGCCCTGTAACCATGCAAAGAGGGGCAGAGAGCTGGGGGGTGCAGAGCCTCACCGTAAAGCACAGCCCTGAGAATGTGTCCTGTAGGCCCATGGTCCCTCAGAACCCGGGGTTGGCTGGCCCAGCCTCAGCCAGCAGCAAGGAGGGAGACAGCAAGCAGCACCTGAATTCCTGCTGGTTGGGCCTGCATCCACTGTGCCCCCATGGCAGGGACTCTTGAAAGAGAGCCAGAGAACTCCTAGTAGCTCAGCTTTAGCTACTGCAGTTGTGTCACTTAAGGATGCATACTGTAATCTTCAGAGCAGCTGCTAAGAAATTAAAATAAAAGTTATATGTAAAAATCCAGTAAAGGAAGGGCCAGGGATTAAGCTTAGTGGCCTAAGCGCCTGCCTGGCAAGCACGAGGTTGTGAGTTCGATCCCTGGTGCCACAAAGAAAAAAAAAATCCAATGAAGGCCATAAAATAGGATACTAAGAGCTGCTCAAAAATAGAAAGAAAAAAGCCAAAGGGGAGGAAAAAGTAGGGGGGAAAAATGTCAGAAAGCCAAGAATATCAGTATTTACCAAAAAAAAAGATTCAAGTGTATGCTATTTACAGGAAATAAAGACCCAGGCAGTTTAAAAGGACAGAAAAAGATAAACCATGCAAATACTTGATGAAAGTGTCAGTGGCTGTGTTAACAGGAGAAGGCGCGATACCAGACACAAAAGGAGGCCCTTCAGCACTGGGACACAGCACAGCTGGGCCTCTTGCTCAGTGCCCTTTCCCCAGCACCAAAGAAGACATTCGTGATCCTCAAAGGGCTAATTCATCCAGAAGACCTGCAGTCCTAAACGTGTGTGCGTGTCCTAATAGTAGATCTTCATGTTTCGGAAGCAGAAAGTACAGAACCAAATAGACAAATAAGTGCACAATGATTGAAGATTTTATCACTTTTCAGGAATTGATAAAATGACTAAACAAAAAGATGATTTGAACAGTAGCTTGTATGGAATGGTACTAATTGCAACAACTTAACTAACACTTTGCATGGCATGTTGCTCTGTTGTGTGTGTGTATAGTGTGCATGTGTGTGTGCATGTGTTGCTGTGTGTGTAGTGTGTGCATGTGTGTATTTGGTGTGTGGGTGTCTGGTGTATTGCCACCTAGTATGCCACCTCTGTGCCACTCACTGCCTGTGTCCTCTCTTCCCCTCTATGCTACAAGGTTTTGTGCCGTACACAACCCTTTCCTAGCATTTAAGTAGGACTGGGTGGGAGATGATGAAAGGTGGGTGTTCAGGTGCCATGTTACATTAATGCTCATATGCCCGTTTTAAATCATATTTTCGCATTTACTGCGTGCCTGTGATCTTTGCTAGAATGGCAGTTCAGTAGGGAGATGACACACACGCCCACTTAACTTTCACAAGAGGCTGACGTAGCTGCTTTGTTGTGCGTGGAGGCTGAGGCTGGGGGGATGTCTGGTGTGCAGAATGGATGGAGACTTCATTGTGTGCAGCAGTCACACCAGGAAGACAGGCAGGGGAGCTTCCGGTGCGGTCAAAGGACAGGAATCGCCCTTGCGCTGTGATCAAGAGGACTCCATGGGTGTGTCCACAGGGGAGGCTACCATGGGGTGCAGGGAAGGTGGCAGGGTGGGGGCAGTGTCCCTGGAAAGTGTGGGGGCCTGAGCAGCCAGTAGCCAGTTCTTCCTCCCCAGCACCCACCGGCCATCCAGCATCTGCCAGGACCTCATGACCCAGACACTGCTAGTAGCATGCAAGATGCTTGAGACTAGTGGGTCCCTCTGCTGGGCCTCAGTTCCTGGCATCCAGGGTCCTTCCAGCTGGTTCACTCTGCAGTGCTGAGGAGATGTAGGAATGCATGAGCAGAGGTGTCATTTCTCCTTTAAAACCGCTTTCCCTGCTGAGCAGATATGAATTCCTTTTCTGTATTTCTCTCCCTGGTTCAACTTGAACCCAGTTTCTGTTCCACTCTGTTATAGAAATGTTGTTTTCAGTCTGCCACCCTCTGCCTGCAGGCCTTTTTCCCTCAGGGCCTTCCCTGCTGTGAATGTTCTCTACTTTTCCTTATATTCTCCCCATCTTTCAAGTTGCAGCTCAGTCTCATCTCTTCATATTCTTTGAGAAGATTGGTACGTTACACTGGTTTTCTGTCCCCATGGTATCTGACTCTTGGTTGGGATATCTCTTCTTAGTTGCTTCCTGTTTACAGTGTGGCCACAGGAGTGCCGGCTCTCCTAACTAAACCCTAGGCAGGAAAGTGAAGGGCACCATGTAAAGGGAATCCCTGCCAGCTCTATCGTTCCTCTTTGACAAGCTCTTTCAGAAGTCCCATCCAATGTCAGTCCCATCCGACACCAGCTTGCTTCATTGGTCACCTGCCACACCCAAAGGATATATATATATATATATTCAGGCTGTCACGTTGAACAATCTAGAGACACTACTATCCACAAGAAAGCTATACGTAGAGCTGAGTATTCCGGATCTTGATCTGGGAGTTGACCACATGGTATTCATGTGTGAAAATTATTGAACTGCATAGTTCAAGCTAGTACATGATTATACTTTTCTGAATATATGTTCCACAGTGGACCTGCCCAGGAGTTGTGCAGTGCGGTGGCCTAGGCGCATCTGTGCAGGGACCCTCAGGGCCGTGTCCCCACAAGGGAGGGAACGAGGATGCAGGAGTCAGTGTCATGAGCAGTAAAGGCCCTTTTGCTTCTGAAGGCTACAAGTGCTTTTGACATGTACCCCAAAGTTTTAAATTATTGCTGTTAAACATGTATATTGTAGAAAACCACCCAAGCACCTGCCTGGCAAGGGCAAGGTCGTGAGTTTGATCCCAGGTACCAAAAAAAAAAAAGAAAAAGGAAACCATCTGAATGTACTTTTATGCTGCATCTTAACCTCTAATATAAACAAGTACTGAAGATTTTCTTTGTGCTTGATAGTAAATAGATTTTTAACTTGATATTGAAACATTTCAACAAAAACAAAAGACATTGGTTTTGAAAAGTACTACGTGTAATGTTAGTCACATGCTACAAAATCTCAACAGTAAATAGAAATCCCGGGTATACTTTCGGCTTCCTGTGTACTTTACATCCTAGAAGCATACATGGCTTTGTTAAGTCAGTACTGAGATGATTCAGAATACCAGTTTCCTTGAAATATATACCCACCTTGGTCATTGTAGATGAATAATACGAAAGAAATAAAGCCAGGTGTCATGGGGCACTCCTGTAATCCCAGCACTCAGGAGGCTGAGGCAGGAGGATCATTGCAAATCTGAGACCAGCCTGGGCTACAAACTGAGCCCAGCTGGAACTGCATAGTGAGACCCTGTCTCAAAAAAAAAGAATAAGAAATAAATAAAACTGATCATAAGATGTTAAAACCTACTGTACATTTTTAAGTTTTTACAAACATTTACTCTTCTGAGTATTTCAGAAGAATACTCTTCTGAAATTTTATTTTACTTCCTTTCACCCTATTTTAGAAAAATATGAAAAATAAGCAACTAAATCTACTTTGTTGTTCTGGCAAACCTGTTAGGAGATGGGTGGCTACCTTGTATTCATGTTTTGTGGAATTTACAGCACGTCAGAGACAACAAGAACTAGCAAACGGCAATGTTTTTAGAGTATTTACTTCATCAAAGCATTTACTGGACACAAGTGCTCTCTTGTTTTTAAAATAAGGCTGTGCTTTTCTTATTAGGTCCACCCTCAGCAGCACCGGCTCCTTTTTGAAGTGTTTGATGAGAATCGTTTGGTAAGTTCTGCAGTGCCACACGACATGGAGCCAGGGTATGCATGGGGAAGTGGGGGGCAACTGATCAGAGAGGGGACCTGGGCTACCAGGCGACACAGAGCCTTTCGCCTGCCTGTTGTCGTCTTGGGGTTCTCCTGAGCACCCCCCAGCTCGGCAGATGACGAGATCTCACTGAAGGCCACAGTGACAGTAGGTTGCCCTGGTCAGTGGTTGTCCTTGGCTGTTACACAGCAATCCCCGGCTCTGCACGCTCACTGTGGTGCTTCTTGGAGGTCACTCGTTCAGTTCCAACCTCCTTGTCCACTCTCCATGAACTCTTCCTTAAATGAAGTCCCCCTCCTGTGCCCTGACTAGCAGTGAGCAGAGAAAGTCCTTTAAAGTGTTCCCAATTCTTATAGAGGCAAAAAGGAAAGGCAAACAGCTTCTATTTTTGTAAAATAACAGTTTTGATTCTGAATTTCCTGGGGAGACTATCTTAAAGTCTTACTGTTCCTTTTTTACTTTTTTTTTTTTGTCTTTTTGAGACAAGGTCTCATTATGCAGTTCAGGCTGGCCTTGGGCTCACTTTATAGCCTAGGCTGTTCTCAAACTTGCAGCGATCCTCCTGCCTCAGCCTCCCAAGTGCTGGGATTACAGGAGTGTGCCACCATGCCTGGTCCTTTTTTACTTTTATCTCTTTGGGATCCCTATAAAATTTCAGCATGTAAGTTTAAAAACTTCAGTCTTCAAGCTCAAGGCCTTCAGCTAGTTGGATGTGGAAGGTAATCTGTGTTACTCAAAGTCTCAAATGTTAATCACATCTTTAAAAATACTTTCATGGCAACATTTGGACCAGGATCAGGGATACAAGTCAGCAGCACAACGCCTGCCCAGCAAGTGCAAGGTCCTGAGTCATTCAGTTCCCATTACAAAAAAACAAAAAACCGTTTGGACCAACATTGACTAAGCAGCTGGACACACGGCCTCACACTCACCACGGACTTGAAAGCACCTCTCAGTGGTCAGTGTCACTCGGAGCCTATCTATCTGTACCTTGCAGAGGCTCACATTGTTGCCTGTGGAGATCACTGATCACTGGACATTTCAGCATGTAGGGTCCTGAGCTGCCCACAACACTGTCTGCTCTGCTCCACAAAGCAAGGTTCTCTGGGACTTGCTTGGGCCCCCAGCTGAGCACTGCCACACTACCCAGCTCGTCTCTTGCGGTTTTCCTCTGCTGGGCTGAGGGGCAACACTGTACCCCCAGTTGCTGATTTCCCATAAACTGCGAGTATGGTGGTTCAAATCCTGTATTGTTTTAGCCTGAGCCAGCCATGAGAAATGTTCAACTCTTTAGGGTTTGAACCCACTGGAGTATGAGGAAGTACACGATTCTCTGACCTCACTTCTCCTTGGCTGAAGCCCTCTGTAAATTTTCTGAGCATCATTTCTTGTCCAGGTACAGAACTTTTTGATTAGTTTTTAAGACAGGGTCTTGCCGTGTAGCCCAGACTGACCTTTAACTTGTGATCCTCCTGCCTCAGCCTTCTGAGTGCTGGGATCACAGGTGCGCCCCAGCATGCCCTGCTTTTTGATATTTCTTGAGAAATAGAAACTGGATCAACTTTTTAAAAAATCCTAAAAAGGGCTGGGGATTTGGCTTAGCAGCATGGGTGCCTGCCTGGCAAGCGTGAGGTCACAAGGTCAATTCCCAGTACCAAAAAAAAAAAAAGAAAGAAAAAAGAAACAAAACAAAACAAAATAAATCCTAAAAAAAGGTATTAGGGTCATAGTGATTCTGGTGACATCCACCTACTTACTCACCTTCTCTCTGGTGCTACTTGGTGCTTATTTTTTGCCAGCAAGACCCCAGGAGGGTCAGAAGAAATATTTCACACTCTGGAAGCTTAATGTATAGTCAGGGACTTGGAACTGGTACTTGTAATGAAGTTGGCTAACCACACAGAAAATATTTGCTGGTCAAATGCCTACAGTTCATTATTTTACATTAATAATTAGAGAATTTTTCTTATTAAATGGAGATGTTAGGTCATGCCCCCTAGCCTCGTAGAAGTGAGTTACTTAGTCCTAAAAGAAAAGCTGAAGTCATTGGAAAAAAACATGAAACGATCAGGACTTTTCCTTCTTTACAGAAAAGAAGACTAATAAAGGGATATTATTGAAGTCTGTCAAATCATAAAGGAAATAGATTGTTTAACACCAAAATAAAGCTAGGCATGGCAGCATATACCTATAATCCTAACACTGGGAAGCTGAGGCAGGAGGATCCCAGATTTGCAGCTTAGCTGTGATAGCAAATGTTTCAGAGCTTTCAGTGACACATATGCGGCATGCATGCCACAGGCTTGCCACCACTGACAGCAAGACCTAGTCTGTCTCAATATATAAAATAAAAAAGACCCAAAGATGTAATTCTTTGGGGAGGCTAGATGTAATTCATTGGGGAGACTAGATTCCGTCCTTAACAATCATAGAATTATGAAGTTTAGGCAAGCACTTTATCACTGAGCCCAGTTTACAACTGTTATATACCTCCTAAAACACAACAGCATCTCATTCCACTCAAATAAAATTTAACAAACCCATTTATTTCTATTTTGTCATGTCTTGATTAAAAATACTTTTTAGAAAATTGTGACTGAAAACATCAAAGTTGAGTAGTTTTCCTTTTTAAACAAAGTATGAGTATATGTTTTACATATTCACAGTTACTTAGAAAAAAAACTTACTTAGAAAAATACAATTTGGGTGTAGTACCATGTGGCATAAACAACGGAACTATTTTACTTTTTATTTTCCTATGAATGAGCCAGTATATATTTATTGCTAGAGTTCCAGCTATAAAATTCAGGTAAGGGGTTTAAATATACCCTAGAGTATTATTTAAAAATAAATTTATTTCTTTCAAATAGAATACCAGTCTTGGTCCTATAACATTTGTGAGAGAAATTAAATTATTAAACTTTTACTACCTAGTAAACTGAAAATAAAGGTTATATAAATACAAGGAAGGAAAAAATATATATACACAACATCACAACCTCTAACAAGACAAACAACCTACTGTTCTCTGCTGTGAGGGTTTATCAGCACTAGTAAGTAATTCCATGTCCAGGGCGGGGCTAGTATTTGGAAATGTAAGCAAGCATGTACCTTGTTTATATAGAAAAATGTGTGGCAGGGTTTGTTTCTTTATGGATGTGGAACAGCTCCATGGAGTGTTTCAAAGCACCAGTAGGGGCCAGCAAAGAGCTCGGAGAGTTTTTAGAACAGAATTGGCATTGAGCTATGTTTATTTGATGTGTTAAATCTGTTTTAGACTTCTTTACTCGCCACAACCTCTGTTAAGTGAATGGATTGCAGACAGTGGAATGAAATGCCCAATGTGCTCAAATTATACTGGGTATAGTTTCTGTCTAATCTGCATATATTTTTAATGGAATGTTTGTTTAGGCTATTTCTTGGCAGAGTTTTAATAGTCAAACTATAAATGGCATCATTTAAAAACTGTGCTACTTGGCTGGAAAAGGCCTTAAAATTACAGGAGAAATTGCTTGGTGACAGCATCTCTTACACTTCTTTTTTTCTCCCTCAAATATATGCTCATTTTTGCAGTAGTGCCACTGGATTTAGTTTGTCATACTGTGTGTAAGCTTTCACTTTTTGTAATTGTAGTTCTGGGAAACCAAAAATATCTTTTGACTTAATGCTAAAGATTTAATTCACCCCAGCATTTTGGAATTTCTGAATTTGCACAACTGTTTGAATTTGCTCATTTTTAAAAAAACTTAACAGTCCATATTTCTTTCTGCCTTAACTAACTTGCCAGGATTCTTAGTATGGCCACTTTTTGGAAATTTAATCTTCGATTCGATCCTCAATTACGTGGGGCTTCATTCCTACCAACTTCCTGTAATTCTATACCTTTCGGTAAAAATATTAGTGGTCAGACTCCACTGGAGAAAGTATAGGCACTGAGACTCCTTCCCGGAGTTAAGTGTTCATTTAGTAGAGCTGGTGTGAAAAAATACTGTTTCAGCTTGCAGTGCTAGAAGGCCCTTGTTCCTGTATTACTCATTCATGCAGATTGGAGAAGGTGTAATTGAAACAAGGTTGGCTGTGTTCTAGTCAGTGTGCTGCGGAGCTCAGCTCGGAGGCCGGTGGAAATCAAGCGCTGTGTGAGTGAAGACGTTTGGACTACAAGCGATTCAAGACATTTGGGGAATGTGCGTCCAGGAGTGGGTCACTGTTCTCTTTTTATGATATCTGGTGTCTAAAGTTTTAAGCAGGATAAAGACCACGACTTGAGAGCTCTGTCAGGAACCACAAATGACTGTTGCTTTCGCTGCAGCGCAGCTGCTTCTCGCCTGTCTGAGGACAGAGATCTTTGTTTTGACTCTCAGCCCTTAACATGTTTGGAAATGAGAACAAATGGCACAAAGCTTACGATTGCACTTTGCAGCCCGAAGAAGCAACACTTACCCTTTGTCAGAAAACTCTGGAGATGATCTGGGTAGCCGGCTTCACATATGCTTCCAAAGACCAACACAGATTTCCTTAGCTAATGCTGCTCAGATGGAGCTGACTCCCAGGCAGACTGCACTGGCTCCGCTGAGACAGCAGAGTGTGAAGGCTCAGAAAGGAGCCTGCGTTCCTTCACCTGAGAACATCGGTAAGAAGAGCAGCTGCCTACAGATTTCACTGCGGCCCACGAGGTACAGCGAGTGTCTTCAACCCAGCAGTGTCTCAGCAGGTGATGACAAAGCTTTGTTTCCTTGTGCTGTGAAGGACGGCATCCAGAGCAGTGTTGGGAGTGGCGGTCACCTCGTAAGCAGTCCTGCCAGCAGCAGCGGAAGCTTTGGTAGCTTTGCAGCCAGTGATCATGGGTCCTACAGCAGCGTCGGGAGTGACTGTGGATCATGTGCAAGCATCACTAGTGGAGGCTCCCACACCAGCGGTGTCGTCAGTGGCAGTCATAGCTATGCGTCTCTGCCCAGCGATGACACATTTTTTGATGGAAATTTATCTGCTAACAGCACCTCTGACAGAAACATACCAAACAAGAATACCACTCCCTGTGGGAGTTTTTCGAGAAGTCCTAGCACAGCTCCCTTTGTCCAGGCTGACTTGGAGCATGGAATCAAAGCTGTGAAATTGCCAGTGAGCGGGAATGCAAAAATTCCACTAAAACGTTGCTCTTCCTTAGTCATTTTTCCTCAGAGTCCCTCAAACACACCACCAACTTCTCCGACGAGTACATGTGTTCTCCCGAGCAAGGGGTCCTACCAAACCTCACATCAGTTAATCGTTTCTCCTAATGAAGTCACACATCTTGAGGATGGTTCCAGTGCAAAAGGATTTCTTTCCACCGCTGTCAGTGGACTTCGATTATCTAAAATAGTTTGTGCTCCTGCAGAAGTCGGAGATACACGACCTCTTCACACAGGCTCATCCCAGAAGAAAGTGCTGATTTCAAATGACAGTCCAAAACAGACTGCTTGTGAACAGTCGTCTGAAGGCTATTCGTGTGTTTCAGTGCATTTTGCCCAACAAAAAGCAGCTACATTAGATTGTGCAACAACAAATGGAGATTGTAGACTGGAGATGTCTGAAATTCAGCTTCATTCTGATGCAAAGCACACCAAGCTCAGGCACAGGATGTCTGCGTGTTCACCATCCACCCAACACATGGGTCACCAGATAAAATGCAGTGCAGAGTTGGCAAAGCCAGATTCACAGATACACAAAAGCCATACTGTCTTACAGAGAAGTATGTCATTGGGAGGAACTTACCCAAATATTTCCTGCTTTTCCAGCCTTAAACACAGTTGTTCTAAGGGGGGACCATCGCAGTTACTCATAAAGTTTTCCTCTGGAAATGAAGGTAAAGTTGACAGTTTATCAAGAGACAGCATCAGCAATTTCACAAATGAACTATCTAATTCTTGCAAGGTAGGTTTCCTTTGGTCTTATTTAATGTCAATTTATGTTACAATAGCTTAATAAAATGTTTGGTTAGAATGTATTATAACTTAGCAGTTTATGTGATTTCATGGTCCATGCTAGTAAGTATTTTGTATGCATGAACTTTATGAGGCTGTAGACTTCCCCCACATAGTTTTTCCATTCTTTGTTTTTTCACAGGTTGACAAACTGTATTTTGAAAAAAAAAATTTTTTTTCCTAAATGATTTAAGCCATAAAATATTTCTGTAGCATAAAACCAAGTTTTAAATAATAGCTCATAACACCTTATCCCAGTACATTTTTCTTTCAAGTGTCACAGTATTTTAATGTGTAACTCTATATTATTTTTACTTTTAAAAATAATATTTTCTAAAAAAAAATAATATTTTCTCCCCTCTTTAATCATTATGAAGTAAAATAAATATAAAATGCTTATTTAAAATATTAAAAATATAAAAATGTAAAGATCTTATAAATAAGTGTAGAAGAAATATTTCAGATACATGTATTTAAACAGAAGGAAGCTAAATGTAATTTTCCTTTGTATGTACCCTAACCATAGGAATTTTGTTTTTACCCTGTTTTTCTTTAGCTATCAGTTAATACTGCCTTTAAACATGTAACTCTTTCAACAGTATTCATTTCTAAGTTTTATGTTTGCATCTGCTTTAAATTACTAGGCATTTTCCATAATTTTCTGTTTACCATATTGTTGTTTTGACTATGTGCTTTGTTGTATTAGAAATTTAACGAATCTTAGTCAAAACAACTCTTTCTGTAATTTGTCTTTTCAAAAGAATTTGAAGTGTTTTGAACTGAAATAATTTTTTTTAAATATCTGTATTTAGAAAGTCTTAGTAGATTGCAGGAAATTTTAAACATTTTCTGAGTAAAGTCGGTCGAGATGACAGCCCATAGTTTGGGAGAAAAAAAAACCCTTAACTGTTTACCTGTGTTTATGTAACACCCAATATAATATCTATATTAAAGGTTGGGGAGAAACTTCTGGACAAGGAGTTTTAGGTAAATACAGTGTTAAATAATTCCTAGTTGGCTTTCTGTCTTCTGGAAATTTGGTAAATATAATCATTTTTAAATCTGAAAAATGTCATCATTACTATTATCATAACATCATTACCCAGATGTTAATCTAAGCAACTAATTTATTGAGGGTGGAAAGAGATCAAATTTCAGATTTGATCTGTGTTTGACAATTACTAATTTCACTTTGACAACTTTTCTAAAGCTAGTTTTTAGGAGATTATATTCCGTTTGACCACTCCCTCAGAAAAATGGAGTGACACTACAAAGAAACCTATTAATGACTTGCTAATTGAATTAATGTTATTTTTAAATTTATTTTACCTTTAATGAAATAATCTGAAAGGGCTAATTAACCTTGAAATATTTATAGAAATATTTAACCTTAAAATGGTTATTTTGTGGTAACATAATTTGTTATTGATGCTGTTCAAAATGCACATTTCAAATGTATCTTTAGTGAAACATAAACCCAGCCTTTTGCACTGTTGAAATACACATTTTTCTTGGTCATATCTAAACTTAAAGAAGCCAATAATTTTTTTTTTTTTTTTTTGGTGGCACTGGGGGTTGAACTCATGACCTTGTGCTTACCAGGCAGGCACTTAGGCCACTGAGCTAAATCCCAAGCCCAGCCAATAATTTTTTTTTTGTGACAACCAAATGCCTAGCTTTGTGTCAGTTCTAATTTTTTGTTAGATTATTGGATTATAAAGTACTTCAGAAATGCATAATGTGTTCGAGTTTTAGATTATCCTTCCTCTTAGTATTTATTAAACAACTTTTCTTTTAAAATATTATAAAGCATACAACAGTTAAATTCAATATAAACTATATCTAAATTCATCTAATTAATCTAGTAGTAAATCAAGGGTTTGTGAAGAAGATACTAAAACATTGCTTTTTCAAAACATAGCAGTCACAACAATAATGGGATTTTCTAAATAATCCCATGTTTATCAATAATCATATTAATCTAATTATAGTGGTATATTGTAGCTCATTTATAAATAAACAAGTCCCAAAATATTTCCCATGTCTCCAGCTAGTCTGGGTTAGTATTCTGATATGCTGAGTCTGGATTCGCATTTAACAAGTTGATATTAGAGCAGCATTTAGTAATGTCAGCTATCTGTACCCGGCAGTGTGAAATTGAATCACCATGCTGGTCAGAGACCCCGGTTTCTAAAGCACCAGGAGTTCTACATTTTCTTCTTCTGTGTTTATCTCCCAGCCTCCCGCAGGGAGAGGTCAGGTTTCTAGCTCTATAATCAACAGCTTGTTCATACGCAATTTTTAAAATCTAGTGAGAACTTACCTGTGTCTGGGACAGAGGCTCTGTTGTGTGTTTACAAGTTAAGAGTTTAGGTGGAATTTTGTAGTCTAAATAATGTTTATTCTGGGCACTGCAAAGAATGTAGCAGTAATTGGCATATGTTTATTATATGCTCTTTGAAGTACAATATTACTTTTGTAAAAGCTATTTAGTGACTTGATCTAAAAATAGAAATTTGATGTTTTAACATTGTATATAACATTTTATCAGCTCAATCAAGAAATAGGTTAAGGAGCTAAAGTACTTGTGTAGCTACAAAAATCATTCTGCTGAAATTTCTCAAATCTGCGTAGTAGTTACTTTACTCTGTTATTATTTTATTCTGCCTGTATTCTGAGTCTTCTGTTATGCTGTTAGAGGCCCAGAGTTTTCTTTATCTGATTATCTAAGATGTTTTAGAATTGTGACCAGGCTTATACTGTTTACTATGTATATGCAAGTTTTATTAGAAACATTTTTTATATTTTTTCTTTTTGTTATAAAAGTTTTTGTTCATTATCTGTTACTTAATACTAGATAGGTAAATTCTTAAGCCTAATGGAACTGAACTTTTTAAAAATTTATGTTTCAGTTATTTCAGTCTTTATCACTCCAGTGATTTCAAAGTCTTTACCACTCAAGATTGTATATACATTTTGATAATTTATGTAGTTCTTCCTAAAATAAGTACTTTAAATACATATTTTAGTGTTACGTTATTTTCCCACCCCTTCTTTTGTTAAACTTAGCAGAATATTTAGACATTTGGTTAAGTTTATTGTGAATGGTACTTAATCTTTCCCATAAAAACCAGTGTAATTTCTAAGTATTAACCCTAAAACTACGATACAGAAACTATGAAGACCAGTTTTGGAAATTTGCTGGACAGTGTGTGTGTTCATTTCTTAACTGTAATCTTGATTTTGGAAAGTGTCGGAAAGTTGAGCTGTTTGCTTTGAGATCCTTTGAGATGTCTGCAGCTGTGTCTTCTTCCCTTCAACACATTTAAATGCCAGGAACTAAGAATAAAAGACGAATAAAACTCCCATTCTAGTAAAAGGGCGCACAGCCAAACAAGTCTGTTTCTGTGCAGTTAACACACTGTGTGCTGAGACAGGTATGACTGAGGAACACACGACAGGACTTCTCCGGAGGAAGGACAGGTAGCGGAGGTGGGGATGAGACTCACTGAGCAGTGAACTGCAGCTCATCAGGTGGCTCCTCTGGTGGGGTTGTCACCTGCAGCATGCTTACATGTGGGCTGCCTACTTCCTGTGGGAGGATGTTTAGCAGCAGCCCTGGTCCTCACCAGTAGATGCCAATAATGTCCCTCTGCAGCATGACACCAGAAGATGTCTCCAGACATTACCACATGCCTCCGATGGGGAGAAACCACCCCCCTAGCATCACTACTCCAAGCAGAAGACAAAAGCTATGCAAGGGGATTCTGGCGTGGGCTGGAACCTCCCCTGCTAAAGAGAAAGTTGTGTGTCCCTGGTAATAGACAGCAGTTAGATGACACACATGCTGTATTTGAAGTGCACAGGGCTTATTGTTACATTTGCAAAAGAATTTTTGTAACGCCATGGATTATAAATGGATCAAAGTTTTCTTAGCTTGTACAACTGGATGAATGGTGAGGTCATGAACCATGATAGAGGAGTGGGAAGGAACCAGATGGAGGACAGGTGAAGAAGACTGGTGTGTTCTTGTGTCTGCACTGCTGTCAGCCAGGGGCAGCTGGGGCTGCGGAGCAGGGCAGGGACCACTGGAGACCCAGAGTGGGAGCTGGGAGAGAGGTAAAGCTCAGGTAGGCGTGGACTCAGCCAGGGAGAGCAGGAAGTGAGACGTGAGGGGAATGCAAGCCAAATCCTGAGCTCCAGGGTTCAGGTGAGAAGGAAGAGACAGAGGCAGTAGAAGGAGCCACTGGACAGACCTGGGGGTCGTGGTGGCCTGGAGTCACAGGAAGGGACAGAGGACTAAAGCACCCATGAGATGTGGCAGGCAGGATATGTTCTGTGACCTTCCCCATGGGGGCTTTTCTGGTGTCTCCAGCACCAGGGTTGACAGCCAGGTTGAGGGAACAGTAGGTGAGGAAGCAGGAACAGTCAGCACAGGTGGCCTGCTGAGTGTCATGCCACACATGAGACAGCACCGGCAAGGTGCGTAGGGAACCCTGTGTCCATGGTACTGGGTGGGTGTGGGGCACATGGGACAAACCCCTGCTGCAAAGGGTACAATCTCTTCCAGCGGAGTGGAAAGGGTTACTCTGATCTCTCCCCTCAAAACCGCAGAATGGCAGTAATCACTGAAATGGGGACCCAGCAAATGGAGGGAACAGAAAATAGGAAGTGGGAACTTAAATCAGCATGAATATTCACAGCTCATTTTGGACAGTGTTGCTCTGCCAGTACAGTTTCCTCCCCACCACCAAAAATAGGACAAAACAAAACCCAGCTTCCTGGAGGAAAGCAAGTCAGGGATTAAGGCCCCTGCAGGACACTCTCTGTCCCCCAAGTTCTGTGCAAGGCCTCCCTCTCTGGATCCACCATCCCTGAGCCTTAGGATAGGGGCAAGGAGCCCCAAGGGGCCAGGGCGGGAGGCAGAGGGACAGGCAGGTGAGACAGGGTCAGCAGGAGAAAACGGTGCTGAGAGGGGCCCACATCTCTCCAGCACATCAGGAAATCGTGTGATGTCGCTCCAGGCTTTGGTTCAGCTTCTTGTTTGCCCTGATGAGAGATGAGAGGTGATAGAGAATCATGGACACTAGAAGAGGTGTGACCAGAGCGAAGACTCAGTGTGAGCCACGCCCAGCAATGAGCACCCCAAAACTGCTGATTCCTGGCATCTGTGGGGGGTCTTGATTCTGTGGGAAGGAAAACCCAGGCTTTCTCTTGGAAATGTTACAGAGCCAAGATACCAAGGAAGGTTTGGTTTGCCTCAGAGAACACATTACCAGGCAGGAGGGAGTCGCCCCGGAGGTACTGATGTCTAAATTCATTGACCCATTGGTGTGAAGCATTCATAACAGATTTTCATCTGTCCCTCTTGCAAAAACTGAGATTGTAACATTTTAGAATAGCTAAAGTAATCCAGGATTATTTGTTTTTCTTTTCTTTTGCTCTCAAGTTTTTTTTGAGGCTGCTTTCTGATGCTTTATTAAAGATCACAATCGGAGAATGGCTGACTGAGTAGTATTGGACTAGTGATTTTCATAGGGACCTAATTACCTGGAGGATCTTGTTAAAACAGATTATAGGATGTTGACAAGCTACCAGATCATGCCAGTTCTGTGGCTACCCCAGGCACACTTGGAGAAGCAGGCATTAGGCCTTCTTTGATGAGAAAGGCAGGAAGATCCATGTGTCATGTCCAGTGAGTCCCTGAAAGGTCATCATTGAAAGCACACCGTGTACTTTAGATACCACAGGTGCACACAGAAACTTTCGTGGTAAAAGTAAGAAACTCCCTTTGCTTCTGGGTTACTGGATAGCTCTTCCCCTTTACATAAGTCAGTCCGTAGGTAATCCTGAGGCTTCAGCCAAAAGAATTTACAAAACATTTTAAATTCACGTAGTCATTTAGACTAGTACAGTGTTTGATTGATACCACATAAGATAGAAGAGACAGTTGGAACGAGAAATATTTAAGAACTTTCCCTATAAAAGAACTTTAGTATGATTTACACAATTCTGAGTTAGCTTTGTATGGTGGTACATCCCTGTAATCCCAGCTACTGGGATGCCGAGGCAGAAGGACTGCAAGTTCTAGGTCAGTCTGAGCAACTTAGTGAGACCCTATCTCAAAATAAGAAGGGATAACTCAGTAGTATAACTGACCTGGATTCAATCTCTAGGGGTACAAAAAATATGATAAGGTAAAATAAAATTTAAAAGACTGATCTTTACATTTTCCAGGATTACATTTCAGATTCAGCTAAGACTTGAAAATATTGTCCTAGTCTGCAAAGCATGCAGTTCTAAGTAAATCTCTTGAATTCATTACAGTCGTAGTCTGGTTTATGGTGGGTTTTATGTTTGTGTGCCACAGTGCTGGGGATTAAACCCAAGACCCATCACAGATGCTAGGCAAATACTGTAGCCCTGAGCAACATCCCATCCCTGATTTATGTTGTTTTGAAAATTTTATCCTACATTAATTTTTCTTCTTCCAAACATAAGATCTGAAGTGTACAAAATCAAAATGTTATTTTTAAAAAACTCTTTGGGCTTATTCATGCAACAATTTCAGTGGTTTTTTTTTGTTTTGTTTTGTTTTTTTGGGTTTTTTTGTATCTGGAATCGAACTCAGGACCTTGTGTTTGCTGATCAGATGCTTATGCCGCTGCTTATATTCTGGTCCAACTTCAGTCTTTTCAATGGGGCCTGTTTGAATACAACATGAAGAAAGTCTGTGTCTCTCACAGGAGCTTATGGGTTGAGTTAGTGCTTGAGTTATCAGCTGTGGTTTTTGTAGTCTGCAGGAGAGTGTTTAAAGATCACATATATTTGCCTTTATTCTAGGCTACTTAAATCATGTGTTGTTTCTTAAATATAAATCAATTTTGGAAAATCTTGGAAACTTTTCCATTGAAGTAGTTTAAGAATCTTACTGGTGGCTGAGTTTTTGTAGTCTTTTGTGGCTTTTAATAACTTGGCTTAATTTTGGGGAGCCGCCTCATAACATTTCAGGTAAAAAAAAATGAGCAAAGAGAAATGGGGGAAAGGCTAAAGATGGGGAGCTGTAGACACTGGTAAGTAGGCAATCAGGTAGAAAAGTGTAAATTCTCTACCAGTTAAGAAGAGATTAAACAAATAAACGATCTTGTCTGGACTGAGTTTACTAGAGTAGAGTTCTCTAAATCAGAAACTCTTTGTTGTGTTTACTGCTGTATCCCAGTACTTGGAACAGTGACTAGATCCACACTGACATTCAGTATATTTACTAAGTTAATGACTAATGCGAAAGACCCTTTGCTGTGGGGTAGAAATTACTGCGGGATCCTGCTAGGTGACTGCACAAACAGATAACCAGACTGGGATGCTTCCGTGCTGACAGTAATGGTGAGTGGGCACTGTTGATGCTCCTCTTTTGGAGGGAAGAATGGCACTCTTATATGAATACCTTGTCCCTGGGGAGGATGCCAGTAGAATATTATGATCATGACTCAAGGATTAGTTTCCACAGTGAAGTCTGATTCATAGCCTACATATTCCACTAACTGGTACCATAGAACTGAGTGTCTGGCTAGAAGCTCAGATCAGGTTTTCAGAAAACAAAATAGAGTGAGCAGTGACATTTAAGGGTATTTAAACACAGGTCATTCGACTAGTTTTAAATTTATAATTTTAATCCAGTGACTTCCTTCAAAACCTGATGCATACACTGGAGTTCCCGGAGTTCCGATTAACTGCCTGAAAGTGAACGATGACCTGCACTTTCATGCCAAGTCTGCACTGTTTCACAGGCACGGAGTTTAGTGGAAACTCAAGTCCTCTTCTGAGCGAATAAGTTCAGCAAGTATTTATCAGAAGCAGACTTCATGCCTGCCATCCAATATAATATGCAATAATACACACAGGCCTGCTTCGTGCAGACTGCACCTCGACTCTGAGGCACGCAATTGCCTGCATAGCAAACATGCCTGTTTTAAAGGTCTGATATTATTTCTTTTGAGATTTTCCTTTTTCCTGTATTCCTTCTTCATAGAATTCCTACTGGCCAAAGTTTGCATTGTTTTTTTCTCCTGTTTTATGTTTCTTTATCTCTTTTTCTCCATCCTATGAACTTTTTCCCATTTCTCCTTCTCTTTAATTTTAAACTTCTGGTTTTTTTTGTTGTTATTGTTGTTGTTGTTGTTTTTTTGCGGCACCGGAGATTGAACTCACGACCTTCCGCTTGCTGGGCAGGCGCTTAGACCGCTGAGCTAGATCCCCAGCCCTGGTGTTTTTGAGACAGGGTCTCACTATGCTGTTCAGGCTGGCCTTGAGCTCGCTTTGTAGCCCAGGCTGGTCTTGAACTCACAAGGATCCGCCTGTCTCAGCCTCCCGAGTGCTGGGATTACAGGCGTGAGCCACCACACCCGGCTGTTATTTTTAATTTCTAAAGTTCTTTCTAGTTTTCTAGTGATTCCCTATTCCTAACACCCTGCTTACTTTATAAATACAGGTGCAATCTCATATCTCTGATAATTTTGTTTCGTTTTTTTTTTAAAGCTATGTTGTGTGTCCTACGTTGTCTGGGCTCCTGGTGGCCTCTTGCTGCTGTTACTGCTTGTTTCACTTTTTTATTGGATGTTTTGCTTCTGCTGTTCACGCTGAGAGTGCGCCACATATGGCCCTGTGCTTCTCTGACTGCGTGGGGCTTTGAAGATGGTGGCTTCTTGTGGGGACCTCCAGCCACTCCCATCCAAAAGTCATTCTCTGAGGTCCAGCTTCCATCAGTGGCCCAGTTATGTTTCACAGCCATAATTAGTGACAAACTGTGAATGAAGGTGAGTTTTTCCCATGGGTTCTGCAACTGAATTAATTCAGGGTAAACTGTTTTAAGAGTGATATTTATTTAATGAATTCTTAAGATACTGAAGATAATTTGCAGTAAATGAAATAAATACTTGCTTTTTGTACCTGTTATCTGCAATACCTTACAAATACTGAAGAAGTCTAAATATTCCTAGAAAGAGTAAATTAAACAGTCCTTATAATAAAAAATGGGTAGCCAGGCTACTATAGTCCCAGCTACTTGGGAAGATGAGGTGGGAAGGTCACTTGAGTCCAGGTGTTCAAGATCAACCTAGGCAAGGGCTGGGGATCTAGCTCAGTGGTCTAAGCGCCTGCCTGGCAAGCGCAAGGTCGTGAGTTCAATCCTCGGTGCTGTAAAAAAAAAAAAAAAAGATCAACCTAGGCAACATAGCAAGATCTTAGTTGTGATGGTGGTGGTGGTAATGGTAACAATAATGTGGTTTCCCTGGCGTGTTTTTAAGCCTTTTGCATTCTTGGTAATGCATATACATGTAGATATACATGCTTGTCACCTAGGGCAAGAGAAACAGCCTTCTAAAATGTGTTTGAGAAGATAGAGTGAGGTAGAAGACGGTAACATGGTGGCCTCCCACTGGAGTTTAAATGTTAGGTACTTACAATCATTACAGCGTCACACTTCAACTATGATTTTAACTTAGAGGAAAGCTGCCTATATTCTTTTTTAAACTCTTAATCCCAAATCTGTAAAAGATTAAGGTAGCTAACATACTTTATATGCCATATTAAAAAAAAAAAGAAACCTCTGAGACAGTAATTATCTCCATGTTAGAAATAAGGAACAAGGTCCAGCAAGTTAAAATGACTTAAGATCATCTATCTAGTACATGTCATTGTTCGGACCAAAATTCGGTACTATATGTATCTAAGCAGAAAATAAAGCTACTTAGGGAACATTATTTTGGTAAAAATAGCATCAGAAAGGGAAAAGCAAGAAAAATTCCATGTAGGGTGACCAAATCTAATGAATAACTCACACTCTGAGAAACTTAGAGTCCAGTCAAGTCTATTTCTATAGCCATTGCTAAATGAAAACTAGGTTTGTGGATTGTTACCTAACATGGTACTAGAGATCCTGTTTCTCTTTCAAATTCTTTTCTCTTGACTTACGACCTGAGACTTAGAATTATTTTTTTACTGATTACTCTTATTGGTCAAATAACATCTACCATGTGTTCTACCTTTTGCCTACTATGTGTTCACCTCATCCTCATGTTCTTTTTCAGTACCTAATACAAACAACCTATGTCAGTATCAATTACCTATTTTTCAAATATTTTTAGAATTTTTATTATGGAAAATTTTAAACACACACAAAAGTAGAAAGAAGAGTGCAGTAAAGCCCCATATGTGCCTCACTCTGTTTATCTACGCTTTGTCAATCATTTCCTCCATCTTCCCTCTTCCTTTACTAGAGTTTTAAAAATCCCATACATCATATTTTTCTCATAGACTTCAGAATATATCTGTAATGGGTAGGGACCTTTTAAATATATAAAACCATCATGTAATTATCACACTTGGCAAAATTAATAATTTGTTATCTGAGCCATCCCATTAGTGTTCAAGCTCAAGGTGAGTACACAGCTTTTGACTTGTGTTTAATTCTTCTTTGAGCTTATGCTGTCTGCTTTACTATGAGGCTGACCAGGTTAGCTATTCACTGTCAATTTCTATGTCTTTAGTCAACTAAGTCTCAATATGAGTCCATTCTTGGAACGCACCACCTGCACACACCTTCCTTATCTCAACCCTGAGTGCCACACTGCATGTCAGGCTCAGATCTCAGAGGTACCTTCCTTCCTCATCCTTGAAAAGCAGAATGAACTGGATAATAAAGCCGAAAGTGAAGAACTGTATCAGTTGCTTTTATAGTTTCTCTGAATCTTCATGTTTATGACAGCAGTGGACATTTGCAGATTATTTTGAGTACTGGAAATCTTATATCTATTTGGCAGATAGTTGATCTCAATAAAAAGTAGCTGTTGTTCTCCACCTTATAATATTACCCTGAGAGTGCCCGAGGGTACATTGTGAACTGGGAAGTGCTATGATATGTAGCACAATAATAATTGCTTTTTGGGGTACAAGCAGAATCATGTGTGCAGTTAACAAACCAGGTTGGTAATTAATAAATAGAAGAACACATTATTAAAAAGTACAGTTACACGCAGTCTACAGATTTGGGAAGGCCCTTCACAAGCACTAAAGCAAAGATCAAGATATATTTCCAAAGAAATACAGGTTTCATAAAACCCTATTAAAAATTAAATCACAATTCTTCTGTTTATACTTACAAATTTTGATTATATATTCTCAGGAAAAACTATGTCAAGACTAGCTGCACCAAAGGATGATAGAAATGAATAATTATGGAAGAATTATATAAACAAACAAGAATGTAATGCTAGCTGCTTGGGAGACTGAGGCAGGAAGATCACAAGTTTGAGGACAACTGTCTTGGTTACTTTGTTCTTGTTGTTGAGACAAAATACCTGATGCCCAAAGTGAAGGAAAGAGGTTTATTTCTTACAGTTTTGGGGGTTTCAGTCCATACTTAGCTGGCTCCAAGGCAGGGTGGTGTGGCTGAGGGGCAGCCGTTCATGGCAGCTGCAAGTGGCAAAAGCAAACCGCTCAAAAGAGGGAAAAACATGTCTCCTTTCCAACCTTACATTGTATGTTGGCTCCACCTCTGGGCACGTGCAGAACTCACACCGTCAATCCCAGCGCTGCACAATGAATCAATCATTAACGTTAGATTCAGCTCCTTCCATGACTACAGGAGGCTTAAGGGGCCATTTATATACAAACCATAACAGCAACTTAGTAGGACCTTGTCTCACCCTTGGGTCAATGGCCAGTACCAGAAGAAAAAAAAAAAAGAATTATATAGTAAATTAACAGTCAGAAAGTTCTATATGTATCACCAGACCCATGCAGTTATTCAGAAATTGGCAATTCTAGAGAAGGTATTCTCTTTATTATCACTCATTGGAAACACCTGTAGGTAATGCTGTATCTTACTGGTCTCTGCATTGGTCGAGTTGACTTCTGGCTGTGAAGTGGTAGATTCCTTCCCTGTAATTTATGAACTGAAGAATTCTAATTCTCTCAATAGACAGAATCCAGTTTTCCCTTAAGTGAACTTATTATATTTGAAGACATTTAAATTACTATCTGTTTTGTAAAAGCCACAGGTATAACTTGATTTTTATTTTATTCTTGACCTTTTTGAATCAAATCATCCTCCAGCTAATAAGTATGTTTATTTCATGATTTAAACATCACATTTACAAAAGGAAACATTCGAGGGTGCCCATTTATCTTTATATTAAATATAGTTGGCAGTTATTAATAGTGTAAAAACAGTAATTCAACTATTAATATTTTGCATTTATATGGCTCCTATTTTTGTATGCACATAAATGCTGTGTTGAGTATGATTCACATAATCATTTATGTGATTCAGTTTTGTCCATCTGGTGGGATATTTAAAGCCTTCTCATAGCGGTCCTTTCCTTTACTGAAAGTAATTATATACTTGGGCTGTGGGATTTTTCTTTATCCTTCTAGAGTTAATTTGGATATTACCCTATGATCTTTGTAAATCTTAACAGATCGGTGTAAAACTGCTGAACTCTGTTACAGTGATACCATATTTTTTAAGCAACGATCAAGTCTGTGTATTTACCATGTGTAACCTAGTTTTCCCAAGCCCACAGTGGAGACAAAAAATAATGACAACACAAGTTTAACACTATCCTGCACACAAGAGATCTCCTACAGCTGAGAAGTGTTCCCATGTTTCGGGGTCCTGGGGCTGCTCCTGCAGGCTCTGCAGCGAACCCCTTTGCCAAGGAGCCTTGCAGCTCCCTTGGTGGCAGACGTGCTGCTCCCAGCCTCCTCTTGGGTTCTGCTGTGTCCTCTGAGCTGTGGTCCCCTCCTTTCCTAGGATGCAGCCCTTCCCAGAAACACCCTTATAAGGATGATCTTAGACTCTCCTTATGGGTAATAAGACATTTTCATTATTTAAAAAAGCAGACTGGCGATTGTGAATACAGCTGTGGGGCTATGTCTGAATCTCAGAACAAGAACTAAAAGTAAAGCTCAAAACTAGAAAGTCACCTAGAACACCACTCTCCAGTAGCCACGTGTGTCTATCAAGGTCTAAATTAAGTGCGATTTAACATCCAGAAGCTCCTTCACAACAAGCCGTGTGATCTGTGCCCCTCGTGTGGCACAGCACAGGTAGAGAACATTTTCTCAGCCCCAGGAAGCCCTATTAGACAGGGTTCCTTGGGAATGTTGGGGTTCGTGCAGCACTGAGGATTGAACCCCAGCCTTCACACTGCGCTTGACCCTCAGCTCTCTTAGGTTTTGAGTCAGGGTCTCAGTAACTCACCAAATTATCTAGGGTGAGATCAGACTTGTGATCCTCCCTTTCAGCCTCCTAGAGCACTGGCGTGACAGACGTACATCACCTGCCCTGCCGCGGTGGCCACTGGGGCAGGTGCTGAGCTGGGAGGCGTTGCTGCTGCTGCTGCAACCTGACTGCTCCAGTATGTGGCACCTACAGCTGCCAAGGGAGGGGACCCCATCCAAAGGCCATGCTTTTCTCCACCAGCAAGAAACTGCTGGTTTGAAAGGGATCCATTGAGTTCTTATTTTCTTAAACTGCAGCGACCCACACATTTTTCTCTGTTTTATTGCAATAAAAATTCTAAAGGTTTTCAGCCCTGGGAAAAATCTAGAAAACTGTATGAGTCAGCTAAATTTATATTTGACCCAGTAATTAAATGATAAGACTGATCAATTTCTAACTTCTGGAATTTTTTTAAACTGAGAAAAGGTTGTTCACTTCAAAAAGTAAAAATTGTTAGCCCTTTTTGTTCTTCTACCATACGAAGTAGTCTTGTTCCAGTAGGGGGTGGGGGAGAATAGGGAGAGAAATCACTTTGGGAGTCCTTATTCGCTAATTATTTTGTTTGTTGTTCAGGTATATTCTTGGCTCATACGTAAAATTTTATGCATGCTTCCTACATTGTGTTTTTTTGTACTGAAAATAAATCTTTGTTTTCACTGGTTACTGGGCATCGTTTGTGCTGGTTGCTGTTTATTTATGATTAGAGAAAATACTACTGAAAATCCAACCAACAGAATTTGCTTTGTACATGTCTTCTGTTAAAAACACAAAAGAATAGAAAACATCAACGCAACTTTTGATAGGGCAGTGAAGACAACATTTTAAATGACTCAGAACTATTAAAGAAGGGGTAAGAGAGTGAAGATGATTGCAGCTTGAAGGCTGCTTGCCCTTGAGTCAAAAAAGTCTGAGGAAGGTCCCCTCATAAAGTCTGTGGGCCAGAAGGTTAGGCAGACAAGTCCTGGGTGATTAGCAGCATTCTGTAGTTCACTAATGCTAGCTGCCATTTACTTCATAGAAGAAACATTTAGCAAGAAGTTCTGTAGTTCATAAATTCCATTGTACCTACAGATGTTATACCTAGAATCTGGGGCAGTAACCCCAACACTGTGATGTTGACAGTGTGATGTTGGCTGAATGACAACTTCCTACTATGTGCAGTGCATTGCTAGCCCTTGCACCATATGGGAAATCTTAAGAATTACTTTTAACTTCCTTTGTTAATTAAACATTGTTTAAATATTCTAAGGCAGTATAGAAACTGTTAAGTGGGATAGCATTATTTGACGCTCACTTTACTTAAGCTGCAGATTTCACATCTCATGGATATGTTTTTAAATTGGAGTTAGTATCTTGAGGAGACCAGGGTTGTGATTTTGTGGGACTTGAATACCACAAATTCATATATAATGTTCTAATCTGTCAACTTCACCAACCTTGCACAGATTCTAAGGGGCATGTCAGGCATGACAAGAATGGGAATGTGGCAGGTGGCCACTGTAGGGCAGGAAAGGTTAGGAGCAAGGAGAAAGGCTGGGGCCATCCTTCCCTCGGAAGACCATGTCCCACCACTTGAAGAGAACTGTTTGGTGCCAGGACACAATCAAGGAGCATAAACCACAGTCGGGGCATTGGGAAACATGGGCAGAGACTCTGAACCAATCTAGCCCACGCATCACCAAGTTGGGAACCTGACAGCAGAGGCAAATGCCAGGAGCAGATGGGTGCAGGCACAGACTGCGGGGCAGTGAGTGGGTTGCTTACCCCTCAGATTACCACTCCCCTCAGTTGAACATCTGACCCTTCAAAACAGGCGAGTGCCTAACAATCAAGGGTTAGGGTTAGGGTTGGCATCTCCCCTCTGTTGTGGCATCTCCCGTCACAATTGCTGATCTAGCTTCACAATGGTAGAATGACTATTCTTCCTGGTACTTTCCCTCCACACCACAGTGCTTTGTAGGCCTTAATAGCTCATTTTTAGACTAATTGTCTAAAAGAGATGACACGTCATGATTTTCCATTAAGTTACGCTATTTCAGTTTTTTCAAAAGCTAATTTAGAATTTAGGTGTTCAGTATCTGCAAAGGCAAAGCACATTGGGATATGACAACAAAACATTGTTTCTTAATCCTCTTCCTACTGCCTCCAGAGGATCTTGTGCTTTTCCTTTACAGTTTCAGACACGTTTTACTGTATGTGCTTGGGTGTCAACCATGAGCCACATCCCTAGTTCTTTTTTATTTTTATTTTGAGACAGGGTCTTACCAAGTCACTAAGTTACCCAGGCTAGGCTGGAACTTGTGATCCTCCTGCCTCAGCCTTCCAGAGTGCTGGGATTACTGGCATGGACCAGTATTTTTGAAATGTGTTCCTCACCAATCTATAATACTCCCAATAACAATTATCCCCTTGAAAAATGAGTTTGTGTAGTGTCACATGCTGTATTTCTTGCAGTATCACAGTGCATACTAGTAAAACAAAGTTATTAAAGTCCCATAAGAAATAAACTTTACAGGCCAAGGATCTAGTTCAGTGGCCTAAGCGCCTGCCTGGCAAGCACAAGGTCGTGAGTTCAATCCCCGGTGCTGCAAAAAAAAAACAGAAAAAAGAAATAAACTTTACTTGGTTTAGCCAATGGTATTCCAATTGCATGACAGCCCTTGAATTCTTAAAATCCAGCAGATTTGTTATTCCTCAGAGCACATTTGGGAAATGATGCTTGTGCTGTAGCAACTCTTCAGCTTACCAAGTTTTCTTTTTAAAAGAGGATTGCCATAATTTGAGTGCAATTGTATATTTTCCTTTCTGCAGTGTAAAATAGAAAGAAATACAACTGGATACTTGACTCCTTGCTTATTTTGGAGGGTTCTGCTCTGTGTTACCTTTAACTGTCTTGATTTTCATTCTGTGTCATCTTACACATTTATAACTTTATACATGTAGGCCTCCTGTCATCCTACAACTACCTACTCTGTTTGGAAGTGGGTAGATGAAAATAGATGCATTTAGATGCGCTGCCTGTTTACCTTCGGCTGTTCTCAGTTGCTGTTTACTTCTTGTTTTTCCATGAGTTGAATAGAGACAAGGTCCGCAGGTGGATTGTAGAAGCACAGCATTAGCATCACTGGAGATGCACATTCTTGGTTCTGCCTGAGAAATTCTGAATGAACTGGAAATGCTGAATGTGAGGCCCCGTGAGCTATACGTCTTTTAAAGGCCTTCAGTAAACCAGGTGTGGTGGTGCACGTCTATAATCCCAGCACACTGGGAGGCTGAGGCAGGAGATCACAAATTCGAACTGGACAACGTAGCCAGATCCTGTCTCAAAATTTAAAAATGGAGCTGGGGGTGGAGCTCAGTGTGAAGGCGCTGGATTCAGTCCCCACTCACACACACAGCTTTCCAGGTAGTTCTGACACAGGAAGTTTAGAGCACTAGAGTGACAGGTAGAATGGGGGCAGCAGGTTTCAGCTGCCACGCCTCCTTGGATGCATTTGAAATCCACCTTACTGTGTTTTATTTAAAGTTGAATGTGTGAGTTTTTTGCTTTTTGGGTTTTTTTGTACCAGGAATCAAACTCAGGACCTTGCACTTGCCAGGCAGGTGCTTATGCCACTGAGCTACATCCCCAGCAAATGTGTGAGATTTTACACAGCACTGTGCCTTGGTTTCTTAGTGTGACATCGCTTTATCTGTCTCAAAAGTGGCCACCACCTGCCAATTCAGTTTCTCACTTGAACTCCAGAGAGGACACACAGACCATTTCAGCTTCTGTCCTTCAAAAGTTGGCCTTTCTGATCCCAACACTCAGAAGCCTGAAGCAAGGGGATCACTGCGAGTTCGAGACCAACCCAAGCTACAAAGTGAGTCAAGGCCAGCCTGAACTACATAGTGAAATCCTGTCTCAAAAAAAAGTTAACCTCTCCTTTTCTCTAGCAGTTGGCAGGCTTTGCTAGAGAAAAAAATAAAATACCATAATTGATTGGAGCCCAGGAGTTGGGATCTCTGATTTTTCAATCCAGAATGAGTGTTTTCCTCTCCAAAAGGAAGAACCTAATCCCTTCTATCACTTCCTAGCTGTGTTTCCAGGTTGATTTGAAACTTTTTCGTGCAGGCCTCCTGTTATGCTCCTTTGCTTAAAGACAGAGATGAGCCCCTTTTGGGGGAGTGGGGGTGAAAGAAATGCAGATCCTTCTCACCTTTCATGGTCATCTCATTTAGGTGGGTATAATACAGATTCCTTCTAAAGTATCTAGACTTACTAAATTTTAACTTTGAAAATATAAGTTCTGTTCATATTCAGCACACCCTCCAGCCTCTTCAGCTCTGGGTCTCTTTCAAATTTCCTGTTCTCTGTAGTATGTTTAAATGGTTTGTATTTCCAAATCCTCACAATAAATTACAAAAGAAACTAAAACATGCAAAGATGAGTCTGTTGAAGCAAACATCTGTTTTAACAAGTCTGTCACGATTATAGGGTGCTCCAAAAACGTGAAATCCAGAGGACGATGGCTCTGATTCGAGGGGCCACTTCCCCTGGCTTCCACCCTCCCCCCACGATGAAGTGAAAAGCTCCTTAAAGAAGTGAGGCCCATGGCAATGCATGCCTGTCATGCCAGCTGCTTTGGAAGCCGAGGCAGGAGGATCACTAGTTAAATTCTGCCTTAAATAAAGAAGTCCTTAAGTGATTTCATTTTTAGTGTCTTGGCTTCCTAGTTTTTAACTGTACTGTAGTTTTTTTATGATCCCTGAAGTACATCTTGGCTTAATATGATTAACAATGGCTTAATCATATTTATGACTATACATTCATTCAATTTCTTTTTTACTACCTTCCCCAGATTTCTTTTAGTATTAGGTAATCCTTGCAAAGAAATCTTAACATTTGCGTGTAGCAGATCTGAGCATGATCGGTGAAGACAGTAATCGTTAGCACTGAGATGTTAGTGTAAATGCAAGCCTCTTGAGCTTCCACTCTGATCTCTCCTTCCTTTTCTTTTTATTTCCCTCCATGGCACTGGAAATCAAACCCAGGGTCTTATTCATACCAGGCAAGAGCACCACCACTGAGCTACACCGCTAGCCCTGATTTTGATCTTATCTTTGAAAAATAAGGATAGCTTAAATGTTGGGCTCCCTTGGAAAACTGTTTGCTTTTGCAACATCTGCTCAGCCATCTGTTTCTCTTTCAGGTTAGTTTACTGCCATCTGATACAGTATAAAAGTCATCTTGAGTACATACGTGAAATGATAAATGTAAGTTTATTGTCTGCCACATAATCTATGATGCAAAAGACTAGAAACCAACTAAGTATCTACTAAGAGGCATTGGAAAGATACTGTGTTCCTCAAGGTGGCCTTCTGTTCAGCTATTAGAAGGGCAAAGCATGGCTCTAGATGCTGATGTGGGACAAGATTGCAAGGTAGAGTTAAAGGGGAAAAAGCCCAGTGCACACTACACCTAAGCAGACTCCAAAGGATCACTCAGACCCAGAGTAACCGCTGCAGCCTCTCGAAAAGACAGAGGATGTAGGTAGAGGCGAGGAGCCCTTGTGTAAGTTATTTACATTTTAAAATTACTTTAATAATACTCTTGATTAGAAGAGTGCTGACACCTAACTCTGAAAACTGAAAAAAAATCCACTGTAATTAATGTTCAAGTATAAAGTTCATTTTTATTGATTACAAAAGTGTGATTGAAACAAAAGTTTGATATTAGAGTGAACACAGGCTGTATTGTTGAGTTCTGGTTGTGAGATAATTTTTTCCTTCAATACTTAGCTTTAGGTAGATTTACCCTGAGACATTACTCATAACTCAGATTTCATAGAAACTCTTTTTTTTCGGCACCAGGGATTGAACTCACGACCTTGCGCTTGCCAGGCAGGCGCTTAGGCCACTGAGCTAGATCCCCGGCCCTAATATGAATACTTGCTTGCTTTTTTTTGTTGTTTTTTTTTTGTGGCACCAGGGATTGAACCCATGACCTCGAACTTGCCAGGCAGGGACTTAGGCCACTGAGCTAGATCCCGGGCCGTTTCCATAGAAACTCTTTAGAGCAATGTATTCTTCTAACCTGTGACTCTTAACTTTTTAAAATTTTGATTTTTTTTCATTACATTGACCTCTCCTAAAGCAGAATGTTCAGCTACTATCATTATCAAAGTTGTTAATAACCTGACTTCCTAAAATTAGAGCATTTACAGTTCTAATTGAATTTTTTACAAAAGATTAGTTTGTATTTTTTCCTCTTCTCATATTCAGTATTTTAGGAAACTGAAATTCATATCCTTAAAATTTTAGAAAAAGTATTATTTACTGACCAACCTATGTCTACTACACATGGTTCTGTTTAAAGTCACCTGGCATTCTAAATTCTTTCTCACATTTTCAAGCATTTTTAAATAACCTAAATTTTACCAAATGCAAATTTGCATTCTGAAGTGAGCTGTATGCAACTCAAGTATAGGAAATAGCTCTTGCAAAGAAATGCTTGCTATTTAGGATTTGGAACAATTGGCTGACTAGGGAAACAGTAATGAACATCACAGACTGACTTACCTTCACAGGACTGAACTTGAAACTATTACTTTTCCTTTGTACGTGGAGAAAGAACCTCTAATTGTCCTACATTTATAGCATCCGTATGTTCCAGACTTTCTAGTGCAATCCCCAGTTTCATATTCTGCATCTCCTTCATAGAGCATGTATATTAATTTTCAGTTTGAAAATTTTTTTTCTAACATTAGAAATGCAGTTCTTTGACCTTATTTTATTTTACATAGAAGTTAAAGAAATTCCTTGAGACCATAATGTTAAGTGAAATAAATCAGACACAAGCTTAAATATAGCATGTTTTCTCTCATGTGAGAAACCTAAAATATAAATAAAGAGCAAAATAAAAGATAGTAGGGAGGAGATAGATCTTTCTTAAAGCAGAAGGGGATCAAGAGATGAGGGAGGGAGAGGAGAGAAGGAGATGAAAAGGGAGACTTAAGATGTGCTATGTGCATGTATCAGCTCCTCACAAGCAATATTAACATTGTGTGCTACAAACATGTAGTAGCTAAAAAATGGGGAAAAGTTTAAGAAATTCATTTCACGT
>RJWT010002169.1:0-42473 GCA_004365215.1 Cuniculus paca
GTCAAGTTTTTCAGTTATCACTACTGGAAATCTGTCACCAAACATTTGTTATATAAAATGATGACTACTTTGATGTATATGTTTTTACAATTAGGTTTGCCATACTTTAGACCAAAATAGACCATAAAACATGGCACTGTTATTCAGAGAAATGAAATCATGTTAGACTGTCAGATTCCCAAGGAGAAGCAGGGGGAGACAGAGGGAGTAGAGTAAAGGTAACTTGCAGTTTTAAAATGAGATAAGTTATTCTTCTGTTGACCAACTATTAAGGATTTCTCCTGTACTTTTCAAAGTATATCCTTATTTTACTTGAGAGAATACATGGATTCTAGTTCCTAAACAATCCCTGAAATGACAACATTTATTATTCTCTTCAATACACATGAAATAACTTTGTAAGGTAATTTTAATATTCATTTTAGAAAAGAGAGAATTAGGAACAAGAAAACTGAAGACTCCTTCAGGCCATAACCACTAACCAGAGAGAGGTTTGAACTTGAACCCAGATTTTCTGATATTTCAAAACATTATGACCTTCCCATTGCATTATCGCATTTTACATCCAACTTGTCAGTAACATTAATTATATCACCCCTGTGGCTTCATGAACTGAAATTATTTTTGAATCTTGTGTCCTTTTATTTTGCTCCAACTCAAGCAGTTTTGCACACTTTTCATTTTTAAAGTTTGTCTTAAAAGTTTATTAAGTTTGTCTTCCTTTCTTTCCCCTCTACACTGGTTACAAGTGTTGCTAACATCTGGTGAGCACATGAATTCCCAGTCCAGATAAGATTGGACACTCATCAATCTATTTTAAACTTAACATTTTGAAAGCCCCATTTGGATCACACAGAATCAATAATGGAAGGCAATTAGGCTGATAATCAAACTAAATATAGCTTTACCTTTTAGGTCTCTACTATTTCACCACCCTTTTATTCTTCCACTTTAACAAATTCAAAGCATTAAATATTCATTTAGTGGCTACCAAAGTGGATAAGATGTCATTGCAGTCTGTGAAAAGCTTACTTATACACTGGAAGAAAGAGACATGGTCATCTTAGAGAACAAACAAAACCCCCCACCAGTGTCCGTTTCCAATAAACAGAAAAAAAATTAATCTCTGTGTCTGGCTAGACTAATTTCTCACCCTGAAGATTAGCAGCTGTTTTCCCAAGTAACCAACTGCTACGAAGTTCCACCTCAGTTGTTCAGTTCACCTCAATTATTACAGTGACCTTCAATATACAACTGTATTTGTTTAATTTTCATGCTATATCAGAATTCTTTGTAGACCAAAATATGGCTATATTTCTTTCAATTAAATAATAATTTTGCAAAGTCAAATAATGTGGACTATCTGTATTAAAGATACATTTTTTTTATTTTAAAGAAAAAATAAAAACAATGGTACAAAATTTCAAAATAAGATTGTAGGAAAGTCACAATGGTTAGTACAATGCATATTGTTATCTTCAAAGTTAAATAAATATATATACACAAAATAGTTAAGATTGCTATACTACTAATTGCTGTTAGTTCATTGAAAAGAAAGGATTGTTCCTGTATTTGATCAATTTTTCATGCCTATATCTTACAATATGAGCAACTACTTTGAAAATACAAAATTCTTGAGTTGATATAGATGGCTAAAAAGAGCATTAAGATGTATTTGAAATCAGTATTTAACATGTCCTCCACTGAGAATTCCTGAGATTTTGATGCTCACGAATTCATAAAAATTTCTGAGTGAAATAAAAAAAAGACATCATTCTGAGATTTCATTAATTAATTTAATATACATTGAGATATGCCACATAGCCAGGTATGGTGGCAAATGCCTGTTATTTCAGCACATGGGAGGCTGAGACAGGAAGATTGTTGCAAGTTCAAGACCAGCCTGGGTTACAAAGTGAGTTCCAAGTCAGCCTGAACTGCATAGCAAGACCCTGCATCAAAAAGACAAAAAAAAAAAAAAAAGATATGCCATGTACAGTTACTAAATAGCCACAATGAATGTAAACATTATGCAGCATAAACATCAGCTAAGAATAATAATAACAAGAAAAATATAAATGGGGAAGGAAATTTAGAGATCAAGGGAGGAGGAGGATGGGAAAGGGATTAGAAAAAGAAACAAGTTGTGTTATGCACATGTGCCTCCTCCTCAAAGTGAATGCAAATTTTGTGCACTGTAAACATGTACTAAAATAAAAATTAAAAATAACACACATTTATTAAGGTAGCCAATGTGACTATAAAGACAAAGAATAACTGGCTCAGATTTAAAAGAATTTATAAATTTGGAGAACAAATAATTTCTCTTACAGATGTCAAGAGCGCCTTGAGACCATACTCTTAATTGAAATAAATTGGATACACGTGTGTAAATACTGCATAGTTTCTCAGGTGCAAAAAACTGAAAATGTAAATAAGGATCAAAATGTGCAATACATCTTATGAAATAGGAAGAAAATATTCAAATAGGAAGGGGAACTAGGGAGTGGAGAAGGGGAAAAGAAGGAAGGGAAAAGAAAAAAATGAGAAAAGAAGGGAAAAATGAAAATACAGTTTTTGTAAATAAGGAGAAGAGTTAAAGGGAGGATGGGGATGAGGAAAAAAGACACAAGTTATATCATGTACAGGTACAAATTCCTCATGATGACTGTGATCACTATGTATGCCTAAAATGTACCAATAAACATAATTTTAAAAAAGATGTCAAGGGAAGAGCTCTAAATTAATTATCAACAGATATTTTACCTATGCTTCTTTGGAGCTCAATATTAGTAAGTGACAAGGGCAATTTTCATCACATTGACAGTTTTCAATGGTGAAAATAGAATCTATGTAATAAAGGAGATTATGGACTATAGTTCTTAAAATATTAAACAAAATCTTGCATGGATAGTGTAGTTACAAAGAAGTCACGATTTAAACAATTCCAATATGTCTTTAAAAGGAGCAATAAAGTTTTGGGAACTTGCGTCTTGCCAAGCTAAACTAAAAGTTTTGACAGATGACTATGAAAAGAGAGGGATAAGAACCATACTAGAGGTTGGGGATGTAGCTCAGTGTAGTACAGCACTTGGGTAACATAGTCAAGATCCCGAGTTTAGCAAAATTGATTACTTGATTATGTTATTTGGGGGATTTTATTAATAGTGTGCCTGATTTCAATTTGTACTATACAATACTTTTCATTTCATTTTCTTTATATTTTGCATAATGTGTTGAGCCTTGGAGATTATATTGCACAAAAGGCTTTTCTTTTATTTCCAACTATCCTTCCTTTCTACTTACATATTATCCTTTAAAAAGCATAGATAATTTGCAGTGTGTGGTGATAGAATAGGATTTGAGCAAAAGTGGCTTCTATAATAAGAGAGGCCATCACATTTAATAATCAAATGGATGTGGATGAAATACTCAAAGCAAAAGACAAATAAGGAAAATAAAGAATGAATGTAAGATACATAACTGGGAAAGGAAATGGAGAACAAGAAATAAATATTAAGGAATATAGATGGATAAACTCTTCAAGCGCATATTTGCACTTTATTCAAGGAAACATTTTGACCTCCTTGGTATCTACTAAGTTGCTGCCATACAATTCCTCTCCTTATTTTTTATAACTACTACAAATGCCAAAATATCTGTATTTGTACAAATTAATATAGATTTGTTCTATATTGTCTGTTATATAATGGAAGGTGAGTGTGTATGCGAGAGTCAAATTGCCTCAGCACACAACCTACCTCTGCTGTTTACTAGCTCTAAATCTTTGAACAAGTTATTTAGTGTTTCTGATTTTCTCAAAGGATTATTATGAGGATTCCAGCATTAAAACGTGGAATGTACATTGAACAATGTTGGACTCATAATTAACACTCAGCATATATTGGCAGTCAATTATTAGTAAAGCAAATAAAACTGTGAATAAACCATGCATTTACTACAATAAGCTAGGAATTTTGTGATGCCATGAGAAACAATCTGGGCTAATTCACTTTCTTTCTGGGAAGTGTAACTGAAGTGATTCAAGACTGAAAAAAATCAGTTTTGAGTGCTGAACTAAAATGATGTATTGATTTGAAGAAGGAATTTTGGACCAAGTACAAGTCACAAAGGCTGGTGGAAATAGAGATGGGGAAGATGAGCAAAAAGAAAGGAAAAGAGGAGTGAAAGGACAAAGAAAGTGGACAAAAGAAAAAGAGAGAAGAAAACAAAGGAGATTGCCAGGTGGTAAACTGGGAGAAGAGAAACCAGAGGCCAGAATTTGAGACGCTATATCTTTGAAAGAGGGAGGATAGCCCAGTCTAGAACTTTCAATCCATGATTTCCTTTTCCATATTATCAAGACAGATTCCCAGAGGTAAGTCCCAAATTTCTATAAGGGGTTCTAAATCCTTAGGATCATTCTGCTATTCATTTAACAAGCACCACTGATCACCTACTCTTGAATAGTGGCAATAAGGTTGCAGCAGTAATTGCCGGAGTTGAGGAGACTAATACATATTGAAACTCACTGAGACAAGCTAGACATTATACTGACTATTTTATCTATATCAACTACATTATTTCATTCTTGCAATAACCTTGTGGAATGTGCATCAACCTCATTTTACAAAGGAGAAAAATAGACTTGGCAAAGTGAAACAACTTACTAATGTCCTTATGGACTGTAAGAGAACTACGATTTTAACCAGGATTAAGATGACTCTAATTAAATTCAGAAGAGGTTGCCATAGGGAAGAGGATTACATGTACTTTTAATTTGTGTGTTCTGTGAAACAATATTGACTAGTGATATAAATTCAATTAAAAATCATTACATTACAATATTGAAAATAATACTAAGTTAAGGTGGAATTTATGGTACTTCTAGTACTGATTATTGGTTTTTTAAAAATCGACTTTGACTTATATAGTGACAATTTGGGCAAGTGTCAGATAAATGAATTATGAAGTATAAATAATAAATTTATACTAAGAAGTGTTTTACATTAATAAAGAACCCAACAGTAAGTTTAAGCACACAATTGCTTAAAATAGTAAACAAAAATGTCCTAAAGACTGCAATGTACTGTCTGGCATCCTCAAGGAGCAAACCCGAGTGATGTTATGCTATAGCTAAATCATGTTTTCATGAGAAATAATAAATTAATAACAAATGAATACCAAAATTAGAATTCAGGACAATAGAACCTAGCACATAAGGAGATACATGTCCAAGTCAATGTAATAAAGATTAAAAGACAAAATTTTCAGGGAAAGATATCAAAATAGATTGAGATAAATACTTATTTTTTCACCACAAAGTAACAGGAAGCATTTAGCTTGCTTTATTTATATTCTCTATGCAGAACTGTAAAAGATTTTTAAGATTTTATGCTATATACTCCATCTTGTTAATTTTTCCATGTGCAGAACTTTGGTAGACTATTATCCCCAGCCTTATCATCCCTCTACTAAACAGAAAACTTGAGCTTCAATTTAGTGTGAAATATTTTAAGCCCCATACGTATACCTAAGCCAAACTTGCTAAATCTAGATATTATATGAAATATAATTGATTCCTGTATCTAAGTATTAGACATTGACAAATGTATGTTTTTTTTACTTTCTGAAAATTCGATAGCCAATACTGGTTACATAGATCGCTGTTGTTGTTGTTGTTGTGATGTGTGTGTGTGTGTGTGTGTGTGTGTGTGCATGTGTGGATAATCTAAGAAGTGTTTAAATAGCACACAATGACTGTGTACAAGTAAAATATCTTCAACATCTGCATTAAAAAGGAGTTGTCTGCTTTAATTTTAAATTTGACATTTGATTTATGGGTAATAAGTGAAAATTATGTAGAATGGTCAGTGAGAATTAGAATAGCAAAGAGAAGAAAATGCTAGAGGAGCTTCTTAGTGACTAGATAGGTAGCTATACCAATATAATCATACCCTGTGGCTATCTCTAGAAAGACAAATGATGGAGATAAAGCATTTATTAAAAATAAAAATTAATGTGAATTTGAAATAACTTTTCAGAAGAGAGCAACCTGATCATATTTTTAACTCCAATAAAATTATAATTACAACAAATATTTATGTAATGCTAATTAATCATTTTAATTTATTCTTCAATGGTATGGAAGTTGATGCTATGTTAAAAAATTTCCCATCTAGGCATGAACATGAAAAATTATATTTCTAATAAGTATAAAAAGGATGACTGAGTAATAATAATTTAAAGTTAGCAAAAACTTCACTTATGACACAAATGAAAATTAAATATACCTCAAATATAATGTAATACTAGTAATGATGCCTAACTGGATTTTAAATGATACCTTTTGAAATATAACAATGTTTTTGTGTCACTAGGGATTAAACCCAAGGGCCTTTGCACTGAGATACATCGGCCAACCGTTTTTTATTTTTATGTTTTGATACAATGTCATGCTATGTCACTATGTTGCACAGGCGGGGCTCCTATTTGTGATCTTCCTGTTCCAAGCTCCCCAGCTGCTGGGATTACAGGCATGTGCCGCTACTCTTGGTTGAAATATACTAGTTTATAATTGGTACAATCACCTAATATGTCCCCAGGACAGTGCTCCATGGTATCTTACTTTTTTTTTCATGGTATGTTATTTTTACACTGTCAAGATGTTTGAAAGCAATGGCTATTCTGTTTCTTAGATAAGAAAATAGTAGCTAGGAAAAGTAACTTTCTCTGTGCCATACATGTATAAATTACACAAGCCGAGACTCAAATCCACCAGGTCTCTGGGATCTGAAGTCAACATTCTATCCACTATGCCACATTGAATTCACTATGCATTTCTAAAACGTTCTATTTTGCCCTACACCATCATTACTTCCTGACTTCCCTGTTTATGCTCAGGTTCACCCAGGCTGAGGCAGACTTTGACCTCCCTGAATTCTCACATTCTACCAGTTCCCAGAGCCACATCTATGCATTCCTGGCTCCTCTCCTCTTGGCAGGCTTCCTGCTACATTCATGGAACAGTGCTTTACTTTCCTATGAATTCATCATTTTGCTTACATATATGCCATTTTATATATCTACATAATCCATTTCACTTTCCTAAAAACTTCCAACAACTCTATTTTTTTTTTCAATTAGACCAGAATAGACGAATTTTGTCAAGGGACAGATAGGAAATATTTTAGGTGGTGTGAACCATACAATCTCTAACAGAACACTCAGCTCCTGCAGTGCAATATGAAACCAGCTAGAGACAATATGTGAATGGATGAGTGCAGCTGTAGCCCAGTGAAACTTCACTTGAAAAACAGGATGGGCTGAATTTGTACTTCAGGCTATGGTTTTTCAACTTCTGATATAGTATAAAATAAAATAATTACTTTCATTTGTTCTTCATGGTCCTCTGTACTTAAATCTCTATCTATTCAGAATTGTTTTTAAATAAAACATATAATCCAGAAAATCAAATATCACTACTCTTTAGCTATACTTTCAAGTTCAAATGTGTTAAAAGAATTGTGCATACACAATGTTTGTTTTCTCTCTGTCCTTATCCCTACTCCTCCAAAATGCATTCTGCAATCTTTCTTCTTTTTCCACCACTCATGTTGCAGCCACTGAGAGTTTTGTTGTTAAATAGGACTAGCTTCATACATCTGTTCATTCGCTTTCAAACTTAGGATAATAAATTTAACATCTCTGATCCTAAATTTCTTCCTTGGTAAATTGAATATGATACTGTGAAGATTGAAATGACAATAATACAAGATAGAAAACAGAATAGAAAGAAATTGATTGTAGGTGATAATGTTAGTTCCCTCTTTCTTTTCACTCATCAACGAACATATATAATTGATTATTGGCCTTTCCTTTCTTGATTTCTCTGAAAGTATGTAGGCCAATCTTTCTTTGATCTCTTTCCACAGTTATGTGTTAGTTCTTCTTTTTCTATCATTCTAACTTTTCCCAGTCTTTTTGGCCAGCAGTATTTTCTGTGCACTCCTATAAATCCCTTTGTTTGAAGTGGGCTTTCTCTTACATTTCTCAGGCCTAGACACTTGACATACAGATCCTTGACATACAGATCCTTGACATGTAGGCCTCAGCCATCATATCTTTCAGAGGCCTCTGTGATCATACAGTCTTAGCTAGCTCTGCAATTACTCCCTCTCTCTCAAATCTATCTACTTCAACCCAGTAATCCTTGCCATTCACTAACCTTTCTTCTGCTTTTTATTTAATTTGTTTCCATACTTATTATCTTCTTTCACTAGTATAGAACTGTTGGCCATCCATTCCCCACTGTTTCTCCAGGGCCTAGGACAGTGTCTGGCTTACATCTGGTGTTTCGTAAACATTTATGTATATAATTGAATTATATGACCACTGTAGCATTCTGCAGGGTTTTACCTTTAGGCCACATTTCCTCTCACCTTAGGAGGATTCCTTGAACAAAAGTATATACTCCTACAACCTCAAGTACACAATTTACTCCAATCATGAGCTTGTCATTTTTTCTTCTCAGAAATGTAATTTCTTCCATGCTTCCCATCCTTTCTTTCTCAATGGATTGTATAGTTTTGTTTTTTGTTTTTTCTAGATTATAAGTTTGAATTCCTAACATCTTGAACTGAAATCCTTCAGGGTTACTTACTCACTACCTACAGAACAGAGCTCAGACTCTAGCTCATCAGGTAAGGGCGTTCCTTAACTGACCTCAAAGTGCTCTTTTCTAACACATCTCAAAATAAAAGCTCAAAAATTTGATTTGTTTCCTACTTTTTATACATATGTGGGAAAGACACAGATCTTCCCTCCTAACAAAAAGAGATTTTTGTAGAAAGAATTATCTGAAGAAAACATAAATCAAAGTTTAAAGGAATTTCTGTTATTGGGAACTAGTTTATTTTCTAGCACTGATCCTAGGACTTTGTTGAATTTTTATTTAATCTTTATTATAATGGGATTGAAATTATATTGTTTATAGCCTGAAGATACTGACATGTAAACTCCTTCAAATCAATTTTTTTCCGCTTTATTCACTCCTCTTTGCCTAGCACCTTGAATTTAGTAAGCACCTGAGAGATACACTATAATTTTCTGAATGAATGAGGAATTAAAGAAGCTAATTAACTTGTCAGTAACATTATCAGCAAGCAGCATCTTGGAGTTCCCATCACGTCTAAAGTCAAACTTTTCACTTTGTCATTATTCTACACTAAGAGGTGTAGGACTATGCACATTTCTTATCATCAGTGAAGGCACAGAAACTATCACAGCATAGACAGCCAGGAAACATGCTCGATGAATAATATCACAAGGATCTTCAGGACACACAAAATATATCAAATCACATGATTCAAAATAATTTTTCAAAAGTATTAAGCCATGTAAAAGAAGTTGATAGAGAGTAAATGAATATAATATATACATTTACGTCACTGCATTAACTGGCATTTTAAAACTCAAAATTGAAACTGATCTATTCTCCATGTGATAGTACTCTCTCACCTGATATTTTCAGACAGACCTGACCCATATGTCTACCTTGATAAATCCATCCACAGGGTTTTGTGGGTTTACCATTTGCGCAAATACTGAATCACTGAGCCTACACATCTCAATGTAGAGAAGCTGAGTATATTTTAGAGGTTCAGCTATCTAAATTTTAATCATACTTGTAAAGGTTACTGCCATTTTCCTTACTTACATCAACTCCGTTTTGATATGCAATTTGCTGTTTTGTTTTGGTTTGTTTTGGTTTGGTTTGGTTTTGTCACTGACAAAATTTAAGGAGAAAATTCAAATTGGTAATATGAATTTTAATATTAGGGACATTAGTCTTTTAAAAGTTCTATAAACAAGCACAAAATATACTTAACACTTTTTCTGAGAAACACCATCAATATAACAACAAATTTTATATGTGTGACTTTGACATAACTGTGCGTTCCTCACACACTATTTACCACTATCCAATCCAAAAGGCTTTTCATTGGTACCCTACCTCCACTCCCCCACTTCTAATAGCATCCAAACTGTCTTGGGTTGATGATGCCACCCGGTGGCAGCACACTGTATGAAGAACATGGCCTTGCTCTTTGATACTGGCGATTGAACTCACCAGGTCCTTCCTACTGAGCCACCTCCCCAGCGCTTCTACAGTATTAACTTTTTAAAATTTTGACACAGTGTATCACTAAATTGCCAAGATTGGTTCAAAATTGTGATCTTCCTTCCTCAACCTCCCAAAGAGATAGAATTACAAGCATGTGCCACTGTTACGGTTTGTTTCTAGGTGTCCCCCACAAAGTCCATGCACTCATGGATGGTCCTTTTAGAGGAAGGCTAAATCTAGGGTGCATTAATGTGGATTAAGAATGAGATGCTGGGATTAAGGGTGTGTGGTGCTGGATTAGTCCACTAATAGATTGAGTAGTTTTGGGTGTGGATAATGGGAAGGCCCACCCTGGGTGTGATGTAGCTGGATGATATACAAAGGGAGGCTTGCTGCTGCTGCTTGCCATCTTTTGCCCATTCTGCCATGCCATGAACTGCTTTTCTTCTGCCATGCCATCCTGTCTAGGAGTCAGCTGACTGTGGACTGAAACCTTTCCTCCTTTAACTTCGGGTGTCATGAATTTTTGTCTCCATAATGAGAAAAGTAACTAACGTACACCACCACTCTGACTGCTTCGTGGCAGCACACTGGATGTGTGTCGCTTCATCCTTCTCAGAATTTTGTGCTCGGTCCCGTGTCAACATATTCCTTATGTTCTACAACTTAATTAATTTGTTTTAAATTATCTCTTCTTCACAAGTGTGACTCCTCTCACTCTTTTCAGTAGCTTTAGTTTCCTCAACATGCCTATTTTCTCCATTGTGTTGCAATCTCAACCTGAAACAAAGACCTCCCAGTGCATAATCAACTGGTATATTGAGCGGTACAAATGTATTCTAGGAGCTGGAAAACACAAAGTAAAATAATGAGCTCATTGACAAGCAACAACTGAACCTCAGTCTCTTTGTCTCCCTTCCTGTTATCCAGAAAAGCAATTCTCTATATAGATGTAAAAGTAGTTAATAATCCACAAACTTAAACATGGGCATAGTATCGTTGTTAACAAAAATACAATTTCTTACACATTTCTACATTTCATTCCCATGATAATATACCTTAATGATGTTTTCAGGCAACACACAAAGAGCTGCCCATTCCTTTTAAAGACTGAATACTATTTCACATCATGATTCTGCTTGTATTTTTACAAGAAGTTCTCTATTGAAATCTTTAAGGTTTTTCTTAATATTTTATACTACAAAAGTATACATAGAATAATGTCATGTTAGAGTAGTTTATCTAGAAACTGACTAAAATTAAGGTAAGAAGCTGAAAGCCTAAAATATACCCAGTATCTCCATTTTATTTTTGTTTTTATATTTATTTATTTATTTTTGTATTGGGGATCAAACTCACAACCTCTCACTTGCCAGGTAGGCGCTTGTGCCACTGAGCTAAATCCCCAGCAGTATCTCCATTTTAATATATAATTTGCTGTTTTGTTTTGTTGCTGACAAAATTTAAGGAGAAAGAAGGTTCAAATTGATAATGAGAATTTGAATATTAAGGACATTAGCCTTAAGAGTTCTATAAACATTCACAAAATATACTTAATACTTTTTCTGAGAAACACTATCAATATAAGAACTAATTTTATGTTTGACTTTGTCATAGAATGTATTTGTAAGTATGAGATTAACTGCAGTCATTTACTTCAGAGAGGTATGGAACCAAAATTCCCACAAATACTCAATTTGGAAAGTATACAGCCTAAAAATATTATAATTTGATTTCACTTAAGGTTAGGACAGCTGTCAATCATGTATAATGACAGTAATAATTGCTAAGACAATATCATATATTTAAGTATCATTGTTTAATTAATTTGATAAAACATTAATGTATATTTGCATATCTAAACATGCCAGTTTACAAAGAATCTATATTTTGTAGCATGAGAATTTTATTTTAGGTGAAATACAGTTCAGTGATATTCTAAATTAATTATATTCTTGAGGAAAATAAGAACTAGAGATGTGACGTATTGTACAGGGGTAAGTGTATGTTCACATTTTTAAGTTATGATATTGACAATAGCATGGATTTAAAGTGCATCATGCTTCCTGTATTGTGATAAAAGATTTGTGTATATGAGCTCATATATTCCTTCCTAGATATTTATTATTTGATAGAATCTTACTATTTTCATAATTAATATTTATCTTAATGGATGAAGTAATGAAAATTAAGACAATATCACAAGATCAAACCTAAGTAATAGTATCAGAGACTGAGTTCTCATTGTTTATTAGCATTAGCTTAGGAATTTATTGAATCTCTATTCTTATTAACTAAATCCTTCATTTCATTAGCTCTCAATATTATGCATACTCTCATGATTTGGAAGAATGAAAACTAAAATCGATGGTAGAGAAAGAGAAATATGCAACTTGGAAAAGTGCAATATAATGCAAGCAATAGTAGAAAAGACAGTAGTAGTGTAATAAGTATTAAATTTGCTTTAGAACTGCATTACGTATTTTTTTCAAATGTACTTTTTGAGCATAGATATCTAAAGACTAATGTCTACACAGTGCAAGGTAAGAAATTAACAAGCAAATACTGTATATATGGTTGGGTTTGGATTATCTTTCCCTAAGTCTCTACACTCAAGTCTTTAAGCCTTCAAGGAGGTCATTTAGAAAAAAGACTAATTCAAGGCATTGAGAGTAAATTTCTCAAAATGACTGAGAAAATGTCCTTTCATGATTATATGTTTTAACATTTTGCAGATATTAAGGCTTATGTCTAGATGTCCCCCCAAAGCCTCATGGGGTCACAGGTAGAGCTTTTCGGAGACAGCTGGATCTAGAGTGTGTGATACTGGGATTGATTCATGGTACGGTTTATGATCAAAGGGTACCCCACCCCTAAGTGTGGATCACCTGGATAGAATATAAGATACACTTATTTGTGACTCCCCTGTCTGAATATGGCTGAAACCATACATTTTCAGCAAAGCTTTAATTTGTTTCAACGTTAGATAGAACAGCAAATATTGGCAAGTTCTGGAATAATTTAAAAATAAACCTATATTCTTTATAGGATGTGTTTGAGTCAGGTCAACAATGTTTTGAGATGTTTTCAAGGAAGATGTTTTGTAGCAGATGAATATGATCTTCTATCATGATCCAAGATTAAAGAAAACATTTAATTCCAACTGCGGCTTCCGAATGCTGTCAATTTGGAAAATAAGAGCAGATGTTGACAGAGTCATATTGCTAGTCTGATGCTTCAGCAAACACTTTCTGAAGGGAAGACAATGTGAGACTAGACAGAATAAATAACCTTTTTAAAATTTATTTGCCAGTTCCTTAGCAATATCCTCTAAAGATGACATCTGTAAGATGGTGAATACAAAGAGATGTTGTCATTAAAACCCAACATAGTTTCTGTACTTTAATGGTCCAGCTTTGAATGTAAGAAATTCACATTAAAGAGAATATTTCTGCATGTTTCAGTTTGAAATGTTAATGAATGTCTGTTTTATTCATCAGTGACTCCTGGCTTCAAGGTTTCTCCTTCCTAACGGTATAGAGTGCATTCAAGTTGCAGTGTAAGGAGCTAACAAGTGACATGTCTGGGTGAAGGATGTGGAGTTGTCTCTTAAAAACAAGTTATGTGGAATTCCCATTTTTCTTATTTAAGCAAAATTTTCATTTAATTCAAATTTATATTGCTCTTTATAATCTAGCTTTTGCTTTTCGTGAAATAAAATCTACTTGCAGAAAAGCAGTAGAAATCTTAAGCAAAGTAAAATTAACAATAAAAAGATGTAAATTTTCCAATACTTTTGCAAACTCAGCAATGATTTATTGTCCTCATATATGTTAGTGATTCTCTGTTGCTTTGCTTTATTAATCCTCCTGATGGTCCTGTGAATTGACTCTACAGAAAAAGTAGACGCCAAATGATTAAATAATTTTTTCACATTTCCAGAGGAAATACATGGCAAAGTGATAGTGTAGATGCTGGTAGAGTCAATATTTTATTTATCTTTCATTTATTTCTTATTAGACAGGTACTAATTCTCCTAACACCAATGAGATAGCCAATGATGTGGGCCTTGAAAATTTAATATCTTGTTAAATTATTTTGTATAAATTTATAAACATCTTTCAATCTAATTCCATCAGTACAGGACAAGGGCTTAAGCCATGCGACTCTAAATTCACCATTTACAGATGTGGCAACTCTGAACACTTATTCTGAGTTTTATTGTTATCATCTACTAAAGATTGTGAGAATCAAATATGGTAAGATATTAAATAAATTTTAGATTCCCTTCCCCTCCTAAGAATCCAAGAAAGCAGTTTTACTTCGGATATGCTATTATTCTGCATAATTTCAGCAAGTACTTAAGGGTAAAAATAATGTTTGACAAAATTGTCCCATGTTACTCAACTATGCTTCAAAAGCTTTTAATTTATAATAAAGTCAGTACCAGTGGGAGTTATAATGCATTTTAACAGCTGAAATCTCCACAGCAATTATGACCAGACCATTGGGTGGAGGAGAGTTGAGGGCAGAGGAGGAGTGGTGCAGTTATTTGGAGACAGTCGTGATCTCCTTGCTCTTACAACTGGAGCTCTCAAATAACCAGTAGCAACTGCCCCAGTAAGTATTGGCCCTATTATCAAGATAGTTGTAGTTCCTATTTCTTAATCTCATTTTGAAATGAAATCTTTCATATTTCCTAATTTCATTTTTAAAATCCAATTAAAATTTTACTTTTGAAAGAAAATAAACACATCATGAAACTGAAGATATCAAGAAATGTCAGCTTAGTTTGATTGCTACAAATCACATTAAGCTGGATATCAGTTATGTCTGTTTTTAAGGTTGATAGACTTAAATATAAAGCCCTTGTTTTTCTATTCTCTTCTTCATAGTCTGTTGTTACAGCTCTTACATGCTAAGTTAGTTTTTTGTATATAGCAACTGCTTTGTATTTTATGTTATAAGTTTTTCAACATTACCCTGATTTTATTGATATATGATCCTAATAGACTATTGTTTAGATGTCCAGATTTTCCTCACTGAATATTCTTTTCAATCACTCAAATCTGATTTGCTTTAAATAGTCAAGTGAGTGAATTAAAAATTAAAGCTTTCTGAATTTTTTCATTTCAATTTTTTCCATTATTTCACCCTATTTGGGGTACATGTGGAATTTTTGTGGGTGGGAGTTGATTTTCGTTTTCTTGTCCTTGTTCCCACTTATTAGCTATTTGGAGCACGTGTGTGTGTGTAAAACTGTCTTGGGAAAGAGTATAAGACCTTATAAGCACCTGCTGAGAATGAAGGAAAGGTGGCTGTGGCTGTGCATACCTACAGTCCCAGCCAGCAAGGAGGCTGAGATAGCAGTATGAGAAATTCATGACCCACCTGGAAAACTTAAGAAGGCACTGTCTCAAAAATAAATAAATAAATAAATAAATTTCATTTAAAGGTCTAGAAATGTAGCTTAGGATTCCTTGGCTTCAATTCCAGCACAAATAATAAAAAAACAAAGACAAGGAATAAAAAAAGAAAAATTCTGAGATAAGTTGTGTTTATACCTCTCTTATTGGACTAATGGACTAATTACCTTTTTAGTTATTTCATAAACTATTCCTTTTAGTGATTCTGACAATAGTGGTAACATGAACCAACATTCATGGAGCACTTACTAAGTGCCAGGCACTGTTCTGTAAGTTTTGCAAATATCAACTCCTTCTTACTATAACTCCATTATGCAGATACTATAGTGCTCATTCTATAAACCAGAGACATTTTTCAAATGCTACACAATGAGAAAGTCACTAAGCAGGAAATTAGATCATTGAAGTGTGGCTTTTAAAGACTGTGCTTCTATTACAAAAAAAATTAAATCTGTACAATTTTATTGATTTTTGGCATAAATATTAGTATGAAATTGTGGAAAATTTTTGCAAAGTTTAGAAGTATTTAAAAATAAAGTACTCATGAATTATGTTTTCAATTTAATTATGCATGTTAAGTAGATTCAAGCTACTTTCCAACATGAGTACTATTGAATTTACCAAATATAACTTTTGCTAATTTTGGAAATTATTTAGATATTCAAATTTTAAAGTGAATGATTTAAAAATAAAGCCGGGGTGGTGGCACATTCATGTAATCCTCGCCTTCAGGAAACTGAGGCAGGAGGATTGCCATGAGTTTGAGCTACCCTGGGCTACACAGAGAGTTCAAGGCCAACCTGGACTACAGAGTGAAACCCTGTCTCAAAAAACTCCCAAATAAATAAATAAATACATAAAATAAAATCAATAAGACAATGGATCATGTCTTGTTCCCTCACAAAGCATGAATTTGAATAGTCTTCTACACCCAGATATAACTTCATGAGAGCTAAGAAACCCAAGTGAGAGTTTACAATAGTGTAGTGGAACACAGAAAGGAGAAAAATGCATTTAAGAGGGTGGAAAGAATAGATTTACATTACGTGCATTAAATGTCTCCCAATCTCATGCAGCACAGTAGGAAGAGAGAAAACTTTTGTGGGGAAAGCAGAGTAAAGAACACATCAACATCATGGTGGACTTCACCACTAGACCTGTCCCAGTGATCCCTAGTGTCAGGCCAACTCCTGTGGCACCAAGCACTAGGACAATACCCATGGTTCTAGGTTGCAAAATGGCACCCACAGACACTGGTCCCATGTGCACCCTCATGATAACAAGCCAGGGCATCCTGATGGCTCTAGACTCTAAGATTACTGCAGCAGATCATAGTGCCAGGCTATTCTCCATGGATTCAAGATCAAACCCATCCCATGAATACAGGCACTAGCCAAATCCTGATGGATTCAAGATTCAGTCAATACCTTGTCAAATGATTCAGACCCATGATCCAGAACTACTCCAGTGAATGGAGACTCCAGGACCACCTGCTTATTAGGCCAGACACTAGGTCAGTTCATTTGAGGAGTCCAGTAGTAAGGCCACCTGCAAATTATACAATTGACCACAGAATCTCTCTCTCTCTCTCTCTCTCTCTCTCTCTCTCTCTCTCTCTCTCTCTCTCTTTGAGTCTCTTTCCAGTACCGAGGCTGATCTCAAACTCACAGCAATCCTTCAGTCTCAGACCGGGATTACAGGCATGCAGTACCCTCCAAGAATCTGCTGAAGAGCTTACTGTTTTCTCTGCTTGAAGACAGTCTTTAAAGACTCGAGGGTGGACCAAATTCTTCAAATGCTCAAACATCAAAATAAGGCCATAAAAATCACAAAGAATCAGAGAACCATGACATCACCAAATAAATAAAGCACCAGTAACCAATCCTAGAAATAGGGATCTACAGACTGAAAATTCAAAATAAGCATTTTGAAGCAGTTCCAAAAGCTAAAAATGAAATTCAAAAACTAAGCAAAATTTAAAAAATGTTGTACCAAACATCTGAAAAGGAATCAATGCAAATGATTCTTCTTCTCTTTCTCAAAAACATGAACATGAAAGAACAGTTCTAAATTCATTATGCAAGGTCAGTACTACTATGATAACAAAGCCAGACAAGAACGATGTAAGAAAAGTTTATAAAGCAATTGCGAGTATAGATACAGATACGCTCAACAAATACTGAGATAAGTGCCAAATGGATGCATAGATATTTAAGATGCAGGTCAATCTAGTAGGATTGCAATCCAGCTGAAGGATAGTGAGGACAGCACAACAAGTACACGACTCCCATGACTCACATACTAGCAGCTTGCTTCAGTGTATCTTATACCTCTTAGCTGTGTGTGCAAAACCATTTTCTAGCCCTGTTCACAAACAATAGGCAGGCAGTGGTATCATTCTACCCTCCTAAAACACAACTCCTTTCAGTGTTAGGCTAGAAAAATGCTAAGAAACCACTCAACTTGAAGAAGTCATTAGAGTTGTGGCTTCTTTAGATGCACTATAGCACACATTCATTGACTGGCAGAATGGCTCCACGCGTATTTAACAATTGCTGACCTTATAACATTTAGTCTTTTTCTCTTGGGTACAAGTTCTTCAATACAGTGTACACTTAAGCTGATTCTTGTTGCTCATAAGAAGAGTCTCAGAAAGCTTTCACTTGATTGAATTGCTTGAAATTGTCTTATTTATTAGACATACTAAACCAATTTTTATTGTACCATTTATGTGTTCTTATTATTAATATATGATAATGCCTGACTTCAAAGTCAATATAGTATAGATCTTAGAAGACTTTAACATGAAAAATGACTTTGTTAATATGTAAGGAAACATAACAGTTTTTCTTGATATCCTTTAATTTTAACAGTTTTAAAAGTTCTGATTCAAGACCTTGACTAAAGTGCGTATCAGAGTTAGTGTAATTATACAATGATACTTTTCTTTTTAGCTATTTATTGCACTCTTAACTATTTTGTCTAGTTGGCCAGTAATTAAGAATAGGTTTTACCTTTAATATTACTAAAGTGAATAAGTAATCAAAAATATGTATTCTCAGACATTTGATTCATTTGATGCATACAAAGAGACTCATTAATTAGTTGTAGGTTGAGCTTTACGTTGCATATTAACAATTATTTAATGTTTATGGTTCAGTTATTAGGTTATGCAATTAATTTCTAATAATATCTTTCATATCATTACAAAATTCAGTGGATAGATTAGGATAAATTTATTTCAAACTTTTGTATTTCATGAGAGTTTTATATTTCAAGAGAAGAGAGAAGTGTAAGAAAAGAGGGGTCAACAAGTGAGGACCCTAGACTGCACATGTGTCATGATTCACATTTCTTACTTTGTTACTGGACATTCCTCTTTTTTAAAGCATATCCAGTTTCAGTGGAGCTCCTCTGGTTGAAGTAAGGTTTGGTCACTCTGCTGTCAGTTGCCCATTGGCTTCCAGCATTTTCACACTCTGATATTCATTGGCCATCAGCTCTAAAAATGTACATTTCCAAATCTAGCAGAAGAGGAGAATGTTAAATGAGCTACAAGGGATGTGCTTTCCTGCCTTCACATTTGGACACTGAGGGCTTCACACTGGGATGTATCATGAAACCCTCTCTGGAAATCAGGGATCATTTGTTTTCATCTTTTTTAAGTTATACCCAGAATAACAGTGTAAACATACAGGATTCAATACACAATTTAAGACAATTTTGAACTCCTTTCTGTGCATGGTTCCAATTTTACAATAAAAGAAAAAGCATTTTATGTCTTTCTTATAAGATAGTCTAAGACAGTGGGGTTATAGAAAGGATCTGTGCATGGAATCACAAGCAAATATTGAGTGTTTTAATCCTATGAAATGAAAGGAAGAGGAATAGAAAAAAGGAAACAAACGAAAAAGTAGCACAGAGTAAGACTGCTACTTAAAAGTTACATCTGAAAATGAATAAAGTAAGGCCAAAGAATGAACAAACAGGGAAGTTTAGTTCCGAAACAAGTTTATCCATTAGAGTAACACATGTGTGTTGCTTAAATGAAAGGTTGTTTACATGCACCACAAATAATACCAAAGAAAGAGCATGGGGCTAGAATCAGAGAGCCTTGGGTTCAATATCATATCTATTGTTGAGTAGCTGCGAAGCATTGGAAAAGTTATTTCATTTGTCTCCCAATTTTTCTTATTTGTGAAATGAGTATGATAATCTGGACCTTAAAGGTTTCTTGAGAGCATTGAATGTGATAATGTATGTAAGGCCCAGGATAAAACCTAGTATGTAAATAGTTGCAAGCCCACACTGTTGGAACAGGAGAGTTGCCCCTGAAAACTGAGAGACCAGTATCTACTGGGACTGTAAGAGTTATGCAGAGGAATGCTGAGCTCTCTGCCTCATGGATGGTTAGTTGGCTAATGACAGCAAATTTAGAAGTTCCTGTTCCTGAAATGAGATCAATATAATTGTTCTGTAGTCATGCACTACACACCTGTCTTAGATAATGAACAATACATGGCACATTCTTTATTAAGAAAACATTTCAGAAGACAGGCACAATTTGTGGTTTCTCAGCAGTAGAAGCTGTGGACAGCAACCTCTGAATTATGCTTAGTATGGTGCCTATGTGAACATTTGGTAAATAACAGTTCTCACCAACTAATAACTCCAGGGTATATGTAAGGGAGCTGAAGTACCAATAAAATAGGCTATATTCGTGTTTGTTGGAGGGGCATTATTTGAGTTTTTTTAAAGCTGGTTTTAAACAATATTATTTTATTTTTAAATTCTGAATTCCTGTGTATAACACTGAAGCAGTAGAGTAGGGCTCAGAAAACATCTGCAGTCTGATTCCACTTAATCCCAATGATGCAGGTAAGCCTACCTCATGGAGTACTCTGAGATAAGTGCACAAGGATACACTGGCATTTAAGGTGATGGTCAATTGAGGGGAACTACAACCTAGCTGACAGATAGTGGGGTAGAAAAACAATTACATAATTTATTCTGTTGCAAGGTATAATATGGCAAATTCCTCATTTACTGAGACTATAGAAGTTTCACCTAGCACTATTAATGACTCTAGTCTTTTGCTATGAACTTGGGTTTAATCACAGAAATCTTCCCAATGTCATGCTCTGTAGAGTCAACAGTGTAGGATTGGAGTCAGTAATCTAGTTTCCCGGGATTATGAGTAGGAATTCTTGCCGGAAAACACACTAGTTATCTAGGAGAACAGATCCATTCATTAGCATCTATTAGGGTATAATTTGAACAGAGAAATCTAATGTTTTCAGCAAAAAACAAAAGTTGTCATAGAGATGAAGAAGCTACCTATCTCCAGGGGCCAAGTGATTATTACAAATACTTGGACTGGATATGAGAACAAGATTTAGTTGGACTGGGTTATAGCAGAATACAGGCATTCAAATTATAAAAAGAACAAACTATAACCATAGTAAATGAATCTATAATATTTTTGGCCTATATTAAATTGTGGTTTGCAAACCCCTGAAGATATAGAGATGAAGCTGTTATGCAGATCTTCAAACTCAGCATGGTGGCAGCAGTAACCCAACAAAAGCCTTTGGAGAGCTGTAAGCCTTGAAAACAAGTGCTTCCCAGCGTGAACCTGCCCAGGGCTATACACATGCTTAGGATTCTAATAAAGTTGAGAGGGTGGGAGTATGGATTCCCACAAATTGGTCAAGTACAAAATATTAAGGAACTAGAATTTTGAGTTGCTGGATTTGTTATGCACAATGACCCATTTCAGAATTAGAAAGACAATTTCTGATCTCATTTCACATTTGATAAAATTAACAAAAATGTAATGATGAACATAATGGTATGTGTGGCATGTTTTCAAGTCTTCTTTAAAGAAATACATTTATCTGCTTTCTGTAAATGAAAAACAGATATAAAATTATGTCCCATTGTACTCTTTATAATTTCTACACAATTACAGATAATTTATAGCACTTTCCTATTTTCATCAGAAGTCTACTTAGAAGCAGTTTTTAAAAAAAGAAAATAGCCCTAAGCCATTTAAAAATTTATATTTTTCCTTGTGAGTCTTTTGTTCCAGAGATTTCCTGAAGAACATATTATAGAGCTAATGTGTTTTTAAAAAATTCAAAGAGGCAAAATTTTGCCAATGCCTTGAACAGTATTATAATGGTATTCTTATGGTTGAAGTTTTTAGACACATGTGAATTTTAGAAGATTTTGCACAGATATTTCACAACCTTCACTATGCATTCTACATATTATGTGACAAAAAGTGATCAAAGTTTGGACAAATGTTTACGATTTATTTGGCAGGAATTATTCTCACAGTTCAAGAATGTAGGTGACAGACCCACTCTAAATGCATTATAGATGAAATTTTTTGTAACCAAAATAGTCAACAATATATATTGACCTCTTATGCTAGTGTTTGATTTTGCCACTTCCAAAACCAGTTGATGACATGAATCAATTTATGTTTCAAGTTAGTTGTTCAAGCATTGCCTTAAAATCACATCATCTTTAAGATTCAGAAATATTCTATAGAATGGGCTGAGAGAAGATCTGTTTCAGACAGCCTTTATACTGTTATTTTTTTCTTTATAAACAACTTAATATATACTAGGCACTCCACTATGAATGAAAGTGAGTCTTATTTACCTGAAGTTTCCAATTCAATAAGAAAGATAGACATATAAGCATAATTATGCTGTTGTTGTGGGAAGCCAGAAATGTTGTTTCACATAGCATAGCATATACCTTGGATTTTCTACCTATGATGAAATTTTGATTGACCATTTAGGATTAATACTGATGTCTTATCAGTTTGCTTTCCTTACATTAAAATAAGAAAAAATCTGGTCTCCAGTAAACAAAAGAAGAGTCCTGTGCCTCAAACTTTGGCAAGAAAAGAATATTCAACTGTCTAGAATTCAGCAAAAATAAAACAGAAAAAAATAGGAAAAGTAAAAGATATTTGGAAAGATATTTTGCAAGAAATTCTCAGTTTTATCCTTAAAATATAACAGTGAGTTGTTTTTCAAAATATTTTTTGTTGGTTTTCATTGACAGACCCTGTAAGAAATGAGTTTGTTCTTCACGTTTGCTTTGGGTAGCTGAAGTTTGTTACTAGTGTTTGAGTAGAGTCAATTATATGTCTATCACCAAAGATCCACTGTGTGAATCCCCACTTGAGAAATAGCCTTTATTTTTAAGTAGTAAAGAAAGCCTTGCTTCCCCTGAGAAACAGATGTTTTCTCCTTTTTTTAACTGGCACTTTCTGCATTTTCCTTAAGTTGTCAAAAAATTCAGTGCCAAATTCAATGCTCAAATATAGTAATAGTGGTTTTAAATAGTCTATATATTGTTTAATTTTTCCCCTCTAAATGTGTTTTTTAATTTATATTTCTTCTAGCTTTAACTTCAGAAGGAAAATTTTCCTATTGTATTGCATTTATCTTTGCTAAAACAGTTTCATATGCTTTGTGCAGTGACATAGATAGCAGGTTATAGCTTATAAGTTAGTTCTTTTTAAACATGAGATTAACGTTTATTTTCATTACTCAGATCTAAGTGTTTAGAAGATTCTAGTGTATCATTGTAAATAGTTAAAAATAATTTCACTTTACCTAATAATTGGTTCATAAAAGTGATATTCATAGAATTGAGTTTATCTAAAATCAGATTTAACTGTATATACATGACGAAATCCCAATTTTCATCTTCTACCACATTTTAAGGCTAACAAAATGCTAAGGGGCAAAATATAATCAATTTGAGATTAACGGAAAGTGCCATGTAAAACTGTAACAAACTCTTGCCATGCAAGAGGATATTTTCATTATTAGTAAAACTATTTGCATGTCTCATTCTCTTTTCAAAGCTTTAGAAAGTCTAGTGCTAATGCAATTAGATATTTGTCCTCTGATCATTCTGTCCATTGAGGGCTTATCTAAAAGAAGTGGCTCTTGCATTATAGATATAATTTTTTTTCACATATACATACAAAGTGAACTACTACTCTAAAGGTATAGAAATTACTCAAAGACTGAACATGAGAAAATATAAATATACATACTTTGCCTTTTGTAAAAGAAACAGAACTCTTATTAATTCCACAGTCAACAATGGCTATCACACTGGCAGAGCTTCAGAACATCCACTGAACTTTCCAGAAAGATTGATGGTGAGGGAACCCATACCAGCTTAGAAAAATAACTATGATCAAAAATGAAAGTAAATCTTTACAGATTTTAGCCAGATAACTCAGAAAGTCACACAAAATATTAACATTTTCAAAATTTTTGAGCATATTCTTATTAATGTTGATTTAGCCATCATCTTCAACTTAAAATCTTGATGAATACAGTTTGCTTGCAGGATGCCTCAAGCCTTAATTTCAAATTCTTCATTAGGTAGCCTTCGAAGCACTACCTCACTGTCACAGGAAAGAATATTATTTATCTATGACCCAACCATAATGGAACAATTTATTGTTTGATGAAGTTACTGAGTAAAGCACTTAATTTGAAGATTGTACTAGTCGTGCATATAATAAGAATATCACCTCTGAATACAAGGAGAGAATCCATGACTTTTATAAAGATGGGATACATTATGCAGGTTTTAAAACACAATAATCACTAATGTTGACAAGGATGATAATTGTCAAAGTGCTGGATGTTTGATGCCTCCACCAGGCTTAATATATCTCCTTAAATATCCTCTATTTTTTGAGTATAAAAGTCAGCCTGCATTTCTGTTTGTCCTGTGTGTGTGTGTGTGTGTGTGTGTGTGTGTGTGTGTGTGTGTGTTGGATGGGTAATGTTTCCAGAGACAGACTTGTAGATGAAAGTACTTAGCAGCAGCCACTTGCTGGCTTTTCTCTCCTCGTATGGAAAATAAAATGTACTCAAATGCTGCATGCAGATATTGTCTTTTTTATTCCACACTTTAAAGTAAAATTCATATTTTATTTTTTAAAACCATAATAACATATAGGGATGAATAGAGATATAAGTTGTCCATTTTTAAAAGAAACAAACTTCATTTCAATGCGATTGGGTCTAATTTGAATAGAGCAGGAGTATTTAGAGAATAAGTGCATAGTATCATGTCGAATAGAGTAAAAACATTCTAAAAATAAATGAATACCAAGAAAAATAGGCTAATGGAAACTAAAATATGAAGAAGACAAGCTTTCCTTTTTAAATGTAAATGTTTCCCTTTTTACTTTAAACATTTATACTTAAACTTGTAGGGTGCTGAAATTAACACCAGGTATAACAATCCTTAAAAGTATAATTGTCTTTTTGTTTTTAATTTGCACAAGCAAAATCTGGAATAAAAACATTAGTAGGATCCTGCTGTAATTTCTTGAAACAGTTTTTTCCTTACTAAGAATGTCACATCTAAAATAATTCAGTACCATAAAATGTTACATAATCATTCTGACATTCTCAAAAAGCAAAACAATCATTTTTCATCACAAATGGATGAAGCATAGTGGGATGCTTTAAGCTAACATGTTATCCCATTCAGCAATCCTTCCATGCACATTATAAAAATTAAAAGCATTTGGTGGATTAAACCTTCTGGTATCACATAAAACAGAACTTGTCTGAAATTGATAAGCAGTAAACTCCACTAAGAAGTCAATTAATAATTAAATCCTGAACAAGGAAAACCCTTACCTAGAATTCTTCCTGAGTACTAATGACTTAAGGTGATTGGAAGAGGGAGACACGCATGTACTTTAATGAATTCCGTATGGCCTCGGTACTTCACTGTGGGTCAATAGTTACTCATTAAATATTTATTTACTTACTGAAATCACGACCTATTTTGTATAAGAAATTTTATTCAATATGTAGCAAGAATATTTTATATATCATTAGTGGTTTGTAAACTTTATTGTGCTTAAAAAACAGATTCCTGAACCCTATGCCCAGAATTTCTGATTTAGGTAGGCGAAGGTACAGCACAGAACTTTCATTTGTAATGAGTTTAAAAGGTGATGCTGATTCTGTTGGTTCAGGAACTACTTTGACAACTACTCTTACATTTTAACACTTTTCTACTGTTTTGTTTGTTTTGTTTTGTTTTGTGTTTTTTCAAAGAATAAGAGACGCCATATCATCAGATTTTTCCAATACTCAAGAAGATTGGGAAAACAGATGTTACTGGTTATGTAAAACTGCAGAAACACTAGCTGAAGAATATTTTTATGTACTAGTTGCTAGGTCTGAGCTCCACAGGACTTTCTTTATGAGAATATTTAAGAGCAAACAACTTTTCCTCCCTTCTGCTACAAGCTACCCTTTTACTCCCTAGTCATATTCTAAGCCTGGCTTGATTTATCTGAGGCCTGTAACTAATTCTCAGTGGGGCGTGTTAACTTAAAAGTTGAGTAATTTTACTGCAGTCATCTCTCTACAATGTTATCCAGTAAAAATAGAACATATGCCACAAGTGTAATTTTAATATTCTGGTAGCTCTAATAAAAATATGGTAGAAAGGAAGAGGTATAACAAATCTTAACAACATAGCCCAATATATGCAAAGTATTGCAGCATGTAACAAAATACAAAAATTGTTAAGGAGGTAATTTTCATTTTTGCACTCAACCTTTAAAATTCAATATATAGCATATACAAAGTGTATTGAGATGTTAAATTTTCAGCAAGTCAAATTACAATATATGAAAAAATAATAAATTTCCTATAATTGGCAACTATTTTTTATCATTTCGAGATTTAATTTTAATTTAATTAAAATAAAAAATTAAAATTTTCTCAGTAATATTATGTATTTATTTCAAGTATAATTAGCCACCATGAAGGAAAGAGTAATTTCACACCTTTAGCCGTAGCACTAATCCTTTAACAGGAAAGGCCTGGGAAGCCCTACTGCAGGAAATTGTATCGGGGAAATGTGTGAACTTCCAAAATAACTCAAGTTCCACAGAAGAGGAGGAACTGAACAACTTAACAAAAGGCAAAACTCAGTGATGTCACCAGGACTGAAGATAAAAGATCCTCAACTTCACTGAAAACAACTTTTATTCAAGCAACCAAGCACAGCTGGAATTATTCAATTCAATGATCCCAGAGAAATTATTCTATTATCTTAGTTTTCCAAAAATTTCTAGTTTGAAAATGAAAGGCTACTCTTCTACGATAAAGAAGGAAAAAGCAGGAATTTTAAAATAATTCTAGAATAAATGATACTGGTAAACTAAATAGTGTTTACTGGAAACATCCAGGCACTTTTGTTGATCTGCTTCTGGGAGGTATCTGAATTACGTTTTACTATTGGATTTAACTGTCCACTCACAGAGAGTTATTATCCCTGCTTTCCAGATGAGGAAAGTGAAAGCATACAATGTTCCTCAGGTCAAGTGGCTGGTAAATGATCCAATTTATTACTCTAATCCTTTTGCTGTAAAATATACACCAAAGTTAAAAGTATTCTTTTCATGTACTGAGACTCCAGAAGTGGTTCTTGGATTAAAATAAATATGTCAATAATTTTGATTTCTAGGTCACTGGTCTATGAACAATGGTTTTTGCAAAGTAAAATCCTGTGTTATGTCATAGTAATGGAGCATTCCCGAGAGTAATAAAGGAACAGGAGAACCTGCTGAAACCTGGAGCTTAACAGAGCTGCCCTTCAGTGAGCTGGTGCTCTCATTCCTTGTGCTTGCTCTCCAGTCCCTGGACCCATGGACGATGACGCCTGCAGTGCACTATCTTTGATCATCCGGTACGCCTCCAATTTCTCAAAAACTATCAAAGACTTTTTCTCCAAGAACTTTTTAAAATCAAAGGAATTTCATTTCATTTTTCCAAACTAAAAGGGTATCTGGATTCACAAACACAAAGTTTTCTAATATCACTGCCTCAAAGACCCATACGGATTTCTAAACTCATTTTAAAGTAACAATAAGCTTCGTTAACTCAGTTTCTGGAATAGCTTATCTCTCTGTATACCGTCCCAAATAGGGGGACTTTGGAATGAAGACATAAAAAATTCACTTATAAACTATTACTCACTGAATTCTTACGATATGATCTGTCCTGTGACCCAGAAAATAGTAAATGTCTCTGAATTGTAATGGACAAATTGTTACAGGAGTTCATAAATTTCCTTATCTTGGTAATTCATGGGTGGACAGCATGCAATTACAAATAGCTGTCATTACTGTTAATAAAAAAAGAAGTCTTTCAGCCTTCAAATTCTGCTACCCAATGTTACAATTTACATTGTGCTTTAAGGCATTCTCTTGAAGGCAGCAATAGGAAAAATACTAGTAGTCTGATACGTTAATAAAAAATCTAATAAAGCAACAATAATTAGGTATTACCTTAGATATTCATACCAGTGGCAATACTGAAAGTTTAATTGAAATTTGTGGTTTTGGTAAAATTGAAATCATAGGAGTAAGATTTGTTTACTTGCACTGCCACTGAGCTGCATCTAGCCCTATTTAAATTTTCTCTCTCTTTTTTTTTTTTTTTAGTTTTGGAGACAGGATCTTGTTAAAATACCCAGACTGTTCTTGAACTTTTGATTCTCCTTCCTCAGCCTCCAGAATAGTTGGAACTATAGGTGTATGCCGCAGCATCTGGCTAAAAAGTATGCACTTAGTGAGGTAAAAAAGAGAATACAAAATAATTAGTGAGTTGATTAACTCTTACTTTCTTTATAAAAATCATGATACTTGGGATTTGACCCAGGGCTTTGTCTGGGCTAGGAGAATACTTTTAATACTGAGTTACATTCCAGTCCTTTGATAAACTCTAAATTATAAGTGCAACCTAAACTAGCTGTTGACTATTATATAGATCGTTATATAATCCTCATGCCTGAAAATTTACATAGGAAACCATGAAAGAAACTTCAGTAATAGACATATGGAAATATAAGCAGCACAGAAATAGGATACATGAAACTATAATAGAAATTTAATAGATGAATACCAGATGTTGTCATGTAAAAAGAAAAAAGAAAGAAACCAAAAAAATAGAATTACTAACTATTTTATTCCATTGAGTAACTGTAATAGGCAATACATATTTTGAAAAGAAATTAATGGGTACTATGTATTTGTAAAATTTAAAGTTGAACAAACCTCTGAAACCAGAAAATTAACAAAAAATATGATGTGGAAAAATTATTTTTCAGTAGTTTATGAACCTTGAAACCATATGCTTTTGATACTTTTATTCACTTATTATTTCATTATTTTTCTTAACAAATTGCATGTCTAGTATAAGACAAGCATTGTGTATGCCTTGAATGGACAGTGATAGCCTTTGTTTCACAGAGATTCTTTGTGTGGAAAAAAGATCACCAGGATTTGGCTGCATTAATCTCATGGGTGTCCCAGAACATAAGACTTTTTTTTTACTTTATACCATCTAGTATTTTAGGAATATTTTTCCCCATTTTTAAATGAATTTTTAAATTACATATTAAATTTTAAATTTAGAAACTTCCAATTCATATGAAAACTAGGTTAAAAAATATAGTACATATTTTACCACATTTTGAAAATGTGATTCATCATCTTGATACTCTTTTTCTCCAGTTTAGATCTTTTGTTGGAATGGACACCACATGCATACATTCATGTATGTATGCACTAATATGTGTGTATGTATATCTAATACTTTTATATGATATGCATACACATGTATACAAAGTATGTATACAATAAAAAATCATAATTATATTATTCATAAAGTATTTTGGAATTAGTTTCCAGTCCTAAGGACAAGTAATATTTCAGTAGAATGCAACAAGGTTAAGTGTTCTAAGTAGTGAGATATACGTAGTTGGTGGTTGCATTTTGCCTCGAATAAATCATCATATTTGTCCTATTTGGATAATACAATGTTTTATCTACAAGGCCCCTTTTCAGGGTGAAAGCTGCCTTGTACACATTAGTGATTTACCATTAGCTCCTGACAGATATTCTAACCCATTACCAATTGAATTCTGTAGACATAAACTTGAGTCAGGATTTTGATGGAGTCTTTTTTGAGATCCACCAAGTGTGAGTTAGTTTAATTTATGGTGATTATTATCATTGAATATAGAAAGATATAGATAAAATCATTAGCAAGGGCTATGTTACAGAAAAGAAAAATCTGAAGAAAAATGTGGTAATTGTCCCCATTCTTTTCTTGGGACAATGTGAATAGAAAAAGTAAACATTTATATTGGTTTAAATCATAGGTATTTTCCACATTTTCTAGCTTCTTATTTCCTATGATATAAATTCATTAAGAAAAGTTTTTTTTTTCCTTTCCAAAGATGTTATTACTTTAACTTGCAACATTAAGAAATATTGGAATGACACTTTAGAGATCCTCGCTTTTTCTTCTCCTAGACTAAGGTCAAATTTTTATGGACACTAGGTAACTTGACCTCACTGAAGATAAAGCTTAATTCACTTCTTGTGACCTCTGTAGTGAGTACTATTGCTCATTTTAGAAAGAAACAAATGTCAGACTTTTTCAGACGTAAATTTTGCTAGAAATATTTTGGGAAGCTTAGTATGATCACTGAATCTTGCAAGAATTAATGCTTTCAAAAAATGTCTTCTATTTTTAGGATAAGGAATAGTCCAGTTTTAACTTTTAAATTTAAAAAAATTATTTCTCAACATTCTGAAGGTACTAAATATTCAAGCAAAAATAATTTTCATATTTTCTATATTAATGAGAATAGAAAAAATTTAATACTACAATAGCACTAATTTACTCTACAAAGTTGTAATTTTTGACTGATATATTTACATATTTCACAATTCTTTTGTAAATCATAGTCATTTATTCCTAATGTATTATACATTTATCATCTAATAATAACATAAATCGTATCTATATTATAATTTTCATATCAGAATTGAACACACCTGGAACTAAGAGAGGCAATGGTTTAAAATACAAAATATTTTTATTATGCTAAGAACATAATTCTGAAATGAGTAAAAAAGTAAGGCAAGATGCAGAAAAGTAGAAAGTCTAACAGAAATTTCTCATCACAGGATACTTACCTATCACACACAATTAAAAAAATTGAAATAGGAGCCGGGCGTGGTGGCTCACGCCTGTAATCCCAGCGCTCAGGAGGCTGAGACAGGAGGATTGTTGTGAGTTCAAGACCAGCCTGGGCTACAAAGTGAGCTCAAGGCCAGTCTGAATGGCATAGTGAGACCCTGTCTCAAAAACACAAGGGCCGGAGATCTAGCTCAGAGGCCTAGTTATGAGTTCAATCCCTGGTGCCACAAAAAAAAAAAAAAATTGAAATAGGAAAAAGAAATATTTTATAATGCATTTGCAAAAGAGTAGAGGTAAACTTACATTAATAGGGAAGTAATCTTTATATTCACATTTGCTTTTCTCAACAATCTTTAGGTTTCATGTCTGACATCATTGTCCATTACCTTATGCCATCTAAATGAAGCTAGAAAATTTATGCCAATAAGTACTGCTCTTGGGAGAGTTGGTGAGTGGAAACTATTTTTTATATTTAAAATGCTTAACAGACATGATTTTATGTGTGTCACTTTCTTTTTAATCTCCATATATCACAGTGCAGAACGTTGGAAATGAATTTAAATTTAGTTCTAAAATCTGATGCAATATGTGCCTCTAAAACTTAGTGTCCTAGTTTATCTTAAAATACGAAACCTTCCTGCAACAAATTAAGAAAAGAGAATAGCACATTATAATTGGTCAACAAACTTGTTATGCTAAAGGTTATCCCCCACCTCTAAACTGAGGTGTTAGCTCAATATATTTGTGTTCAGTTTAGAAACATCGCTTTGAATTTCAAATAAATATTTTTAAATCAATTTAATTTACTGTACTGAACTTTCAGTCATTGTCAGTCAATCTTACAATGAATGATTTCTACAAACATTTGTAGGCACTGGTGTTACATGTCTTTGCTCCCTAGAAGATGGTCATGTAATGAATATTGCAAGGTCAGGCAGGGACCTGAAAACATGCATAATTTTCTCATTTATTCTTCATTACAGTAGGTTTCAAATATGAATTTTTAGAAATGTATCTAGAAAATAACAATCAGAAAAGTACTAGAATTAGAGAAGGATATTTGAAAATACCATAAACAAATATAAAAAATAAAGTGATAAAACTGTTACGTGCCAAAGGCAGCATGTTTAACAAGCATTCAGCAGGTGTCAAGTATATGCCAGGAGTTTTCACAAGCCTTTGAGTGTCAACATTTTGCCAATATTTTGAGGCAGCTTCTAGGGGTCCTGCTTCACAGTTGAGATTGAGATGCTGAAGACTTTGCCCATGATCAAAATCCTTGTAAATACCAGACTTGTACCTAGCATTCAGAAACTAAATTCTTTTCATAGTATCATAGAAATCCTGCAGTTTGGAGAAAGAATTATCTTGTTCTATCAATGAAAAATGAGCTAGTATTTTTGTTTTGAGCATAAAAAATGCTCCAGGTAGTATAGTGTTATTCTTAATGAGCTTAACACCTGGGTAGAAAAAGTAAAATTTATTATCATAAAACTACTACAAATCAGCAGAGATTTATGACCATCTTGTGTGAAACAATTTAGAAACGTTCTTTAGAGAAATTTTGGATTTTTGATTTAAAATTGGTAAGGAAATCATGATTTGAGACTAGAAGTGGAAAAACATGAATGAAAACATGGAAATGTGTTTGTGTATGTGTTTTTATAGGACAGAGAGTAGACAGTTCTGAATAAAGGGTGTGGGGGGAGGAAAGTATGATGAAGTAAAAAATCAGATAAACTGTCACTTGGACTATGTGACTATCAAAGGTAACCAATTTTTGGGTTCAAACATTTAATATAGTAAAGGACATACAGCAGGGAATAGCAGCAAAATCAGAGTACTTTGCATGTACTAAGTATAAATATCATTTGAGAAATCTTGTTTCAATATGTGAGTGTATAGAACAGAATATATGTGTCTGCTTGTTTATACTCAAACACACAATACTAAATTTCAACTTTAAAATATAAATTTTCTATTTTTGACTAAAAATGTTTGAAAAACATCAAGTTGCATAGTGGAGGTAGTTTATAGGACAACTTAACAAAAAGGAAAAGACTTTAGATAGGTAACAAAAGAAATGGGGTTCTTTTAAATGTTTTGAGAAAAAGGGATGCCAAGTAAAAACAGTCAATGTGTGAAAATACAGTGACTACAGGAATTAAGAGATTTGCCTGAGCAGGAATAACTAGATTGTTGCAGAAAACTTACTAAGGTGTTGGAAATCTAGAACAACATATTGCTTGTGAATATAAAGAAAACAAAATGAGAGACTGATGTTTCAGAGAACAAGCATACAAACTAACTATAAGTAAAAGAAGATGGTAAGGAAAGAATGGGATTTTCATTTGGTATGCTAAGAATGGAGCTTTTCAGAAACCAGTTTCAGATTATTTTGAGGAGATGATAAGTATGGTTTTCACCAAGTTAATCTTGTACTAAACTTGAAATAGTCATTAGACAATTGACTATGAACAAAGAGTCGTACAGTAAGTTTCAAGAAGTCAAACCATAGGTGAGAAATCAATAATAATAATAAAGGTGTAAGACCCTAAGATAGGCTATTTGCAGACTGTGGGAGGAGAGAACAAGGATTCACCAAGAAGAAAGCCCTCCTTGTTAAGCAGCACCATGTGCAGGCCACTGCCAGCAGGGAGACAGCCAGACGCCAACCCTTTCCAGCATATGGGCTGGGAAACAAGAAGAGCCAAACCTCCCAATCCACCCCCGGTAAGCAACCAGCTAATCCAGAGAAAACACAGGCTGTGATTACAGCTATTGAGGTGAAATACAATTTGATGCTTGTGGTGTTTTGGTGTTTCACTGACTTTGCAGGTATAGGGCCGGTGATCTGATCATCCATTCAGAGGATGATGGTAGGCAGTGTGGCATCTATGGGGGATCTTCTTCTGAAGGTGGTAGCCATTGTTGATTCCCTATTGTCTTGTTCTGAGGTCCTGTATCATTTTCATTGTTTTGTTGGGTTGGGTTTTATTCTGTTTTGCTTTGTTTGATTTTGTTGTATCTGATGGCATGGGCAGCTATTTCAAAGATGGCAAGATATATTATGCTAGCCATTTTGAATTTACTGTTGTCTTTGTTTTGAAGTCATTTAGTGCATTCATTGTTTTGTTTTTATTGGTTCCGTTCTGTTCTGTTTTGATTTTTACTATGTCTGAGGGTGTCTGCAGCTATTTTGAAGACAGCAAGAAGCATTATTGTAACTATTGTTGATTTTGTATTATTTTGAAGTCCTGTGCCACTTACACTGGTTTGTTTTGATTGGTTTTATTCTGTTTCATTTTGCTTGGTTTTATCCTCTTTAAAGTAAACTAAAATAAAAATTTTTAAAAACCCCAAAGACAACAGGAGATGAGAATCAAAGAAGAGAGTAGATAGAAAGCATACTGCAATATCAAGAAAGCCAAGAAAGATGAGTTAACCAGATTGTATTTTGGGGAAGTGCAAGATGATCAGGCAGTGAAGACAATTTGGAAAGCTTTGAGAGTGCAGCTTCACTAGGACGGTCAGCATTGGAAGAGTTCTGGGACTTGAACATGGAAAAAGTGGTGAACAAATACAGCATGAAGGTAAAAAGAAGCCTAACAAGTTTTGCAAAGAAAGAAGACAGAATGTGGAGAGAAACCAACTAGAAGACAATAGATCTCCTTTCTAATTTCCCTCTAAAATTCAAGAAATTTCTTTAAATGTTAAAATCAGTCTGGACAAAGACCATGGAGATATGATACTGGAATGTCAAAGGTTGGAGAATGAGTCAGAAATCCTGGTGGTGTGAATATTTAACAGTATACTGCTTTTGTGCCCACAAAGCAGGTCCAGGAATAACTGATATAATGCAATCTTTAGTTTAAAAGATAAAAATGGATAAAAATTAAAGCCAGATTTTCCCTGTCCTGCCAGAATACTCTACCTCAAAGAGGCACATTGTTCTTCTTTTGTATAAGCTATAATGGTGTCTTTGAACTCTAAGAAGAAAATTTTGTTAGAGAGGCTTTAAAATATTAGGCTGCTATCAGGGGTGATTGGTGAGACTCATTAAAACTTGGAGGAACTTCTAAATCCTATATATCAGCACTTTACATCCATCATTCATTCATTCCAATTGTTTGTGAAAAAGCTATAAACGCACTGAGGGACTTCATTATTTCTTATGCACCATTAATCACTGCTCAAATAGCTTACAAATTTAGCAATTCACCTGAATTTCATGTAAGTTTGTCAGACAGAAAATTTAATTTTAATATTTGTACCCTATTTAACTTCTTTACACACTAAATGTGGCAGAAATATTTAATAGATCTTTCACCAGCATTAATTAGAACTGGATACAATCAAAGGTTTAGTTAGTTACCTTATCAGTGGTATCAATACTCTCTTTTGGGACTTATAATAAATTCTAAATTCCATGTAGGAAGAATCCTCTAAGCAAACATCAAAGAACGAGTTACAAAATTACTGTTACAAACTCAGATGTGCTCTAACAATTGAGCTTGTGATATATGCACATGATATAAACATATGGGACAATTTGGTCATATATATATATAGCCTCCCCTATTCATAACTACTTATTTTATAAATGGCCCCTCATCACAGACTGTTGAGTGCCACCCACCTTACAGCAGTTGCATCAGAGACTATAAAACATCAAGAACCCAGCTACTTCAGGTTTATTCCTGACAATCCAGGGTCTCCAGGAACTTGTAATAGCCTGCTCTGGGCAGAGTCTTACATTTATAGAAAATATTCTGTTGTAGTTGGTGATCTGCTTGGTGCAAGCTCATGTCTTTAGGGTGATTTATACTTGCCCCCTCTTCTACAACTACTCAGATCATTAGTATCATTATCAAATGTAAATTCCTTAAGATTATTAACATTAATTTTAGTTGCAGTTATACCTAGTGAGTTTTAATAGTTTTCGAATGAAAATGAGTAATATGATTTTCATTTAAAACTACTTTGATCATGTTCCACTTTCACATATAGCTTTCTCAAATACCTTGTGTTTCAATAGTATAGTGGGAATAGGTTATGTTATGAAATATCAATAAAATTTTGGGTTCTAAATTGACCACTCACTAGCAATTAGAAATTAAGGTAAAATGATTTGGAAAATGCAAGCCATAAACATTTAAGTCTTTAAATAAAAGAAATAATATATCTTTCATTTCTACTATTTTTTCTTTTAAATTCAGGTGTAAATACTTCAACAACACATATATACAATTATATTGTCAAACTAACAAAGACTTTTACTAAATGATGATAACAGCAAATGAAATGATATCCTTTCAAGACATTGACCAAACACTTATCTTTTCAAGATATGGAAGAGTTAAAGAATTAAAAGTATAATTATTTCCAAAATTAAACAAATTAAAAATGTAATCAAAAGCATGGAGCAGGAAGAATTGAAATGTTTTTCCTGGGATTCTATAATTGATTTTTCATGAGTATCCCCCTAAATACAACTGAGCACCAAAGGGCACTAAATGATGTCATGGTTTGCAAGATGCTGCTGCTTCGATTAGCAAGTAATCTCTAAGGATTATATTTAAAAAGTCGGTTTATGAAATTATAACCAGGAAAATATAAACAGATAAACAAACTCCAAGTACAGCTGTAACGAGAATGTATGATGCTCATTTTTTTTTCTCATGATGAACATGAATAGTTTTCATGGCATTAGTAAGTCTGGATAATATTAGCTTTTCTTAGGGACACAAACAAACATTTCCCAAAAATCGTCTACAAAATCTCATTACTAAAATCATCTGCAAGAACTCATAAGGCCAAACAAATCAGGTTTATCAGCTCAAACAGATCTACATTTCATTTTTAATGATCCTATAGAAGCTACATGAGACACAGGTTCTCTTTTAGAACACTGCAATATAATTTTACAGCAAGTAGTGATGCCTTACTATTTTAATATACAGTTCAAATAGCACCATTCCTTCTCAAGGGATTTAAATCAATTTATAGATTCACACACTTCATGCATTATATAGGATAAAAAAATGTGTCATAAAATGTGGTTTTAAAAGTGCCCACAAGAGCAAATGAAATGTTCAACTAGGAAATAGAAAGCTATATCATTGCCTTGAACTCAGTGATGAATGCCGATCTCAAACTCAGGTAAGATGCTCCCATTTGTAGAGACAGGAAACGAAATGCTTATTGATTCTTGCAAGAGAAAGTGAGAATTGATGCTTGTTTGAGAAAGCAAGCAAAATGACGATCTTTTCACTATATAATGGAGAATGCTGCACTGTGATAGAAATGAGAATATATGGGCCTTGGTTTGCATGCCAAATGACCTTCAGCAAGTCATTTGACCTTTGTTTGTACCTCTATAAAATGAAAGCCACTGAAAGAAAAACAAGAACAAAAAAGAATGTAAGGAGGAAGGGAAGGAAGAAAGGGAAGAAAAGAGGCAGGCAGGAAGTTGGTGAGGGGAGTAGCAATTGGGGAGCATCTACTCCAGGCCAGAAACCACAGGCACACTCCTTGGAAAGCACATTATTTAATTCCAGTTCCTTAGCATCTTGTGATTCTCTATCATTGCATCACCAGGTAATATTGTTTTTAAATTGACTCTAGGGTAGAAATGCCTTTATTGTTATTATCTTGTTTTCAAGAGGCTTAATCTAATTACTTTACCAAAGAGACAAGATGCAGAAGACAAAACAAGCCTCAAACACTAGCTTTTACTTCTGGAAAAGTAAGTCTGTTGTTTGGAACAAAGATCTGTTATCTACAGACTGACAGCACTTTCATCTGTGTAACTGTCAATATATGGTTCCCACACAATAAGAGGTAGTGTATTCCAGTGCTTCTGCCTTTGTAGCAGGGACAATCAGAGTGTCCTGCTATCTATTATTCATCACTCTTGCCTCAGCTCCAAATAGAACGGTAAACGGATCTAAGGAATAAATATTCTTCACAATGAAGAATTCATTGTCCTTCTAAGATCAGGGTGTCTGGTCTCAGATAACCCTCTTGAACTTAGCCTGTCAGAGATTTCATTGACAAGCTTTCTTTTGAAGGGAGAAAGCAGCAGCCTTTTTCTTCCTTTTATATTGTTTTTATATATGTTCTATTAGGCTTTCTTTGCCTTGAAGCCATTTTCCTACTCTACTTTCTGTACACCACATAACTAAAATCTTCATTTCTTTTGCACATCACAACTGTGTTTCCTTCCATTTGAATACTTCATTCTCTCTGTCTCTCCCTCCTCTTTACTCTTCTCCCACCTTCTATTCCTCCACTAATAACTGAAGAACAAAATAACTAAATAGTAAACAGGAACTTTGCCTTTGTCCTGTGAAAGTTGTTCACAGAATTTCAAATTTAAAGACAATATGTACTAATGTAATACTTAGAACAATTAAAGAAGATGTATGTTATCTTCCAATTTACTTTAAACATGGTGCTTATGTTTATAATTAGAGGAACAGAATTAACAAGATGGAGTCTTCTAGGGGATTTTAAAGACTCTAAATAGATAAAAGTAATCAGGTTGATAATATTTAAAATATGAGACAAATGAATTGTCTCAAAGAAGTTAAACGTGTTTAATAAGCTTCGGTAGTTTATTATTTAAATAAAATAATCAGGATGCAACTCAAATTTTCATTGTGGTACATGTAAACAAATACCATTAGAAAAAATCTTGAGAATGGTAAAACTGTACATGAACTAGGATTTAGATGTGGTTTTGAATTGACTCTGTAGCTATGAAAGAATGAAAGACAGTGAGAAGCACAACATATAGGTCAGTACTTTGATGGGTTATGCACACTGGAACTCAAAAAGTTATCTAGGGACCAGCACCAAGGAAAATGGGTTGACCTGTGAGTCAGTCCTAAAAGTCAATAAAATATTAAGTTTTCATCTCAAACATGCCTGTCTCAGTCCTACGAGCCGAAAGCCAACTTTTATTTTACACATATTTGTGTGTTCAACCTATACTACCTTCTGGGAATAGCTGTATATTAATTTCTAGTTTACATTCAGCATGCTTTCATCCAATCTTTAAAGAGAATTCTGTCATTCTAGGTTTCACAATTTTAGTAATCACATAAGCAGCAAATTTGTACCTTTGAATTACATAATCAAACTTCTTCAAAACCTTATTCTCTAGATTTAAAAATCTTACTTAGAAATTTGTTTCACACTCTTCACTAACCATGCTTTGCTTTAGTAAAAACTGGATCTTCATCACAGAAAAATTAACTTTCATTAACATGATCATTCCTTTTCATTCCCATAAGAGAATCTTGAAAACTACAAGCAGAAATCAATACAAACTACCCTATCCTGAAGGACTCAGAGGTTACTGAACTATTTGCCACTTGAAAATAAATTAATTCCCTCAAACAAAATTGACATATTATTTACTGACATAGAAAAGAATTAAATGTGATTGGTTTAGACATTTTTAGGTAAATGAAATATTGGATTTAAAATTAACATTCACTACAGATATAAGGAATTAGAAAATATACCAATAAATGATAAAACAATAGATGAGGTTCCTTTGAAACATTACTAAAATCTGCAATTGAAGTGAGGAAAGTAAACACAACTAGTCTTTTGTCAATGTGTGTAATCCTGATTTCCTAAACTATGAAAATAAATCCTGGTTGCTATATCAGAGTATTTCTGATATTTTTCCACATAAAAAAACTTATAAAAATGTAGAAGATGAGTTAAGGACTGATTTTTTTATTGCTGTGATGAAAATGCAATCAGCAGAATTTTAAATACAAACTAATTCTTTATACATGAAAGTAGATGTCTAGAATTTAAAGAATGCATTTCCCTTGATGTATCTATTTAAGTCTTACTGAAGTATTTCTAATGATTGTGTCGATACAGATACAGACTGATTCAGAAAGCAGGTCACTTTATTAAACTGAGGCAAATCTTATATACAAAGTTCACCTACAATGAAGTGCAAATTTAAATCTACAATTTGAGTTTGGACCAATGTAGAGGCTCAAATAATCAACACTCCTGTCAAGATAAAGAACTTACCTATTACTCTCCAAAGTACCTGTATGTTCCCTTCCAGGGAGTCCTTATATTTATTTGCCTATTGCCAACTGCCACTTAGTTTCTGTCACCAGTTTAGTTTTCACTAAACTTGAGTTCTATAAAATTAGTATTTAATTGGAGCTATGCAGAGTATATTCTTTTGTTTCTGGCTTTCTATTTAGCACATTTCGAGGAATCATTCTTTTTGAAATAACATTAGTTTATTGTTTTATTGCCAAATAATAAACCTGTGGGTGGTGCTACCATAAATTTATTCACCTGTTAATACAGGTGAATTTTTGACTTCCAGATTTTGACTATTATAAAAAATTGCTATAAATAATTCATAGAAACCATTTCATGGGCATGTATTTTCAGTTTTCTTAGATACACATTTGGAAGAAGAATCGGTAGATTATAGGTTTGCTTGCATTTAACTTTTAGGGTTTGTTTTTTGTTTTTGTTTTGTTTTACTTTGAGGTACTAGGAATTGAGCCCAAGGCCTTCACATTGTGCTACATTCCCAGACCAGTTTTCATTATTTTGAGAGAGAATATTGCAAAGTTGTTCAGGCTGAACTTGAAATTGTGATCCTTGCGATCTGGCTCCCAGAGTGCTGGAATTACAGGCCTGGCTACATTTAACTTTAAAAGCGAAAAGCTAATCAGTTTTTCAATTGTTGATAGCATTTTGTAATCTCACTGGCAAATCACGAGCATCTCAGTTGCTCTACATCCTCAATGATATTTGATGTTGTCTATGTTTAATTTTAACTGTTCTGTTGGGTTTTGAGTGGCATCTTACTTCGGTTTTACATTGTATTTCTATTTTCATGTGCTTAGGAGCCATAGTGCAGTGTTCTTTTACAGTATCTGTGCAAGTCTTATTTTATTTGGGTTGGGTTTTCATGTTTTATTTTAGACACTCAGAAAAAATATTCTTACATAGACCTGTATATTTTATATACATGTTTACACATGCTAGAATATAAATCCCTTGTCAAATAAATGTACTGAATATTTTATCTGTTTGTGTCAGTTTTCATTTTGGTCAAGGAGTTTTTAAAAGTGCATATGATTTTTACTTTGATGATTTCCAAAAGGTTTGTGCATTTGATATCCTTTCTTAGAAATCTTTACCCACTGTAATCTATAAAAATTTCTAAGAATTTATTTCTAGAAATTTCTTCATTTTAGCTTTTGAGCTTTTATAATTAAAATTAAATTAATTTTGTGTATAATATAATGCAGGCATCAAGATTCATTTTGTCTCATATGTTTTTCCAGTTATTCTAGCTCATATGCTCACTGCATTTCTCATTTAGTTACTATTATGTCTTTATCAAAAACTCAATTCAAAGCAAATGTGAGGATGACTCATGGCCTGCTTTGCTCTATTTATCTATTTATCCACACTAATACTTATACCATAGTCATGATTACTGTAGCTTTATAGCACTTCATAAAATGAGGTAATTTCAGTCCTCCAACTTTGTTTTTCTTTATGATTACTATAGCTACCCAATGTTCATTGTAATATTTTGCGACTTTTCTGTAGTTCTGCATATTTTTCAAACACAGACTTAAATAAAGTGATGCTAGCAAAGTTAGCTACAGAAATCAGATTATTTGAAAGATACAGTAAAATTTATTTTAGAGCTTCCAATGACTTCTATATCTATTTTTTATATATAAGTTTTTGAATAAGCTTGTCAATCAGCTTGCCAGTCCTAACCCCAATCTGCTATCATTAGTGTTAGGACTGCAGATCATTTGGGAGGGCTTGACATGTGTACCATATTGGGATTTTTGACCCATGAACAAAATATCTCTCCCTTTTTAGTTTTCTCCTTGCCTTCTCATAACAATTTTTATGGTTGTTTTATTATCGAAGTATTAAATATTTCAATTAAATTTATTTTACTGGTTCTATTTAAATAATTCTTTAAAATTCCATTTTCCATTTTTTGTTAATATGTCCAAAAAAAGCTTGATAAGTGATAACATCACCAATAATGGGAGAAACTGACATCAGGTCCTTCATCAGGAAATAAATATTCAAAGAACATCACACCACTTATATACTAAACATGGCAAAAATTTACCACTTAAATCAAGTCATAAGTATTAATAAAAGAAATCCAAATTGAGTATTCTACAACACAATGAGACTGTCTCTAAGAATATCAATATCATGAAGTGAGGAAAGACTGAGAAAACTACTCCAATCAAAGCAGACTAAAATATCATGACAATAAGCTGCAATGTATGATACTAGTTTAAATCTTGAATTGTTAGTGATCTACAGGTGATAGTGTTATCTCAATATAAAATTTCATGAATAGTTAAGCTGCAGTCATATAAATGAATTTCCTTATTATTAGGAGATAAAATATTAATGTATTTAAGCATGAGGGTTCAGCATCTTTGCGGATAAATTAAAATAGCTCCACGAAATAAATGAGTAGATACAAAGCACTGGATACAAAATACCAACATTGAGAGATAAAGCAAATGTAACAACTTGTAAACAATGGTTGAGTCTAATTGAAGGTTATGGGAGTGTTCATTGTAATATTTCTGCAGCTATTCTGTTGGTCTGAAGATTTTTCAAATTAGACTTAGTGATAATAGCAAAGTTAGCCATATGTCATTCTTTCTTGTATTTTCACAACAGTCACAGACATAATAACCAGGTTATCAGTTGAAAGATAGTAGTAAATTTGGCTTATGAGTTGGTGTTGTTTTCAGTGTTTTTCTTTATAGTATGAAGGAC